>JACCGJ010003488.1:0-28064 GCA_013407085.1 Atriophallophorus winterbourni
AAAACCAAATTCAATTCACAAAAATCGGTATTTTATAAAAGTCGAAAGTAGAAAGGAAAAA
Organism: Atriophallophorus winterbourni; assembly: GCA_013407085.1. Classification (NCBI taxonomy): domain Eukaryota; kingdom Metazoa; phylum Platyhelminthes; class Trematoda; order Plagiorchiida; family Microphallidae; genus Atriophallophorus; species Atriophallophorus winterbourni. The sequence continues at coordinate 62 of JACCGJ010003488.1, forward strand.
GAAGAATTTCAAAGCTACATAACACTTAACATGTCTCTTACACCTCCAACCAAATTCTTCCATGGAGTCAAAATGTGTAATCAACTTAGCTAATGTATCCGCAACTTTCAAACCATAAGCAAAAAGGCACAACTGAATAAAGCAAGTGACTTTATTTAATGGCGAGTCACACACGCCACGTCGCATCACCATCACTGGACACCTGTGGCTTTTTATAGCGAAAACGTTTGCTAGACAAAGACCCACCACGTCCTCCGGTTCTGCCACCGTCCCCTACAATGAGCTCATGCATGTTATCCCACCCGAACGAGCCTTGTGTATTTCATCCTCTAAACATGCGACATTCTCGCGTCAATTAAACAATCTATCTGCACCATATTATTAGTTGTAACAGAGTCGAAACCCAAAATTAACAATCAGGTACACAACGGAACATTAACTCCATCATATGGATTGTCGTGGTTACCATCTGTCAACCCCCTTTCGCTGACTCAGTGTCATGTGAAACAGGCTTAATATTATCGGGCTGAATAGGTGTCAGGTGTGCCAGGCTGGCTCTCCATCGTATCTGAATTAGTGTTGGAAAATTCGATCAAAGAATCCGACTGCGCTAATTCACTGTCAGGTAACTCAGCTTCCTGTGCACAACCGACAGCACAAACTTGAACATCCTTCAATTTAACATCAACAGAAGCCATTTTTTGACAATTACCGAGGCTAACAGGCTTTGTTATGGAATCTTTTAGGCAACATTTGCACAACTGACCAAATCGACTCCAATCAATACGAGCTCGACGTGACACAAAGTCTCTGAGTTGCTGAAACGTAATTTCGAATCCCTCGCAGTATATAGCGCTCTTCAAATCAGCCCATTGTTGCTGGAACGCAGCCGGTAAAATATGCACAATATACTGCAAAGTGTCACTTGCATTCAAAACCGCCTGGCACTCCATTAGAGTGAGGGCAACCTGACATTTATGCATTGACGAAGCAAGAATCGCGAAGCCTTCTGACTGGCCAATCAATCGTCGGGCCTCTTCCAATAACTCATCTAACACTGAGTAGGCCACAAGACAAGGTAGACCTGATGTTCGTTCATGACAGGTGCCATGAGTTAATTTCAAGATTGTAGCATCAGCAATCGCTAAATCTTGCTCCAATTCAAGTGCCCGTTGAGAAGGTGCACAATTACAGTCGAGACCATGTCTACCAACAGATGGAGATTCAAAATCGTCCGCACCATTGTGACTCTCTTTTAGGGACCTAACCGAACCACGCACTAAACTTGCTGAATGTTCAGGCATCATAGATGTACAATAATGACTTTAAAACACAAATTAAATGAACGTCACCGAGTGTTCAACAAAGATCTTGTGAAATGGATCAAGCTTCAACGTTCCAATCCGCACAGATTCACCCTGATTATAGATCAGGTTCGTTCACCGATTTTGACGACGTAGCTGAGCGTCGACCAAGTTCAATACTGCTTCGATTGCAATGAAACAAAACGAGTATTTTCTCCGGTTGAGACAAATACTGCAACAGTCAAATCACGTTGTGACGCAAATCCAATTGAAACGATCCAAATTGACCACAGTAATTTCTCCAGTTGAGAAATACGGTACAAATCGAAAGTCGAATTGTTGCAATTCCAAGTTGAGTACTGTAACGTCTGTGACGTGAGTAACGCGTATTTCACCCGTTTCTTAGTTCGACAAATTCAAAACCACAATTCGGATGTTATACGGTACTGTAATTAGCAACAATTACAACAACAATAATTATACAAACCTCAACTGTATAGGAACGTACAGCAAACAATGGAGCCAAAATACTCCAGAATCAATTATATCAAATGCAAACAAGTTCAATGACGACCTGAGATATAAATAGAATGAAAGGAGTTACCAAATTGCCGTCCAAAATGTCTAAAATCATCAAAGACAAGACACCCAAAAGTGGTGTCAAAATTCAAACCAAATTACAAGTGCCCAAAATGGCAACCAAATTTAACAACAATGACCGACAATGGCCTCAACAATGAATTAAAACAAAAGCTTCACCAAATATGTGAACAGAAGATTTCCAATAAAACAATTACAAAAAGCAAAGTTTAAGTTCTAAATTCTGAAGAGAAAACAAACAAAACCCAAATTCAAGTCACAAAATTCGGTATTGTATAAAGTCGAAAGTAGAAAGGAAAAAGAAGAATTTCAAAGCTACATGTCTCTTACACCTCCCATCAAATTCTTCCATGGAGTCTAAATGTGTAATCAACTTAGCTAATGTGCCTGCAACCTGCAATCCATAAAGCAAAAAAACACAATAGAATAAAGCAAGAGACTTTATTTAGTGGCGAGTCACACACGCCACGTCGCATCACCATCACTGGACACATGTGGCTTTTTATAGGGAAAAAGTTTGCTAGACAGAGACCCACCACGTCCTCCGGTTTTGCCACCGTTCCTTACAAGAAGCTTAAGCGTGCATTCCCAGCCGAACGAGCCTTGTGTATTTCATCCTCAAATAGCGACATCTTGCGCCATCTAAACAACTCTAATCTGCAAATTGAAATAAGTGTATCCGGTGTCCGAAACACAAATGGTTCATCGGGTACACAACTGAATGTCTTGCGCCACTCATATGAATAGTCACGCCGACCATCTGTCGCCCCCACGTCGGCTGATTCACTATCATGTGAACCAAGCCTACTATTCATTTTGGCTGATTTGGTGTCAGGTGAGCCAGGCTTAGTCTCCATCTGATCCGAATTAGTGTCGGGAAATTCAGTCACAAAATCTGACTGAGCTAATTCAGTGTCAGTTAACTCAGCTTCCCGAGAACAACCGACAGCACAAACGTCAAGATCCATCAAATTTACATCAATAGAAACCGTTTCTTGGCAATCAACGATGCTAACATGCCTTGCTATGGAATCTTTTTGGCAACATTCACACAACTGACCAAATCGACTCCAATCAATAACAGCTCGACGTGTCACAAAGTCTGTGGGTTGCTGAAAAGTAATTTCTAATCCCTCGCAGTATACAGCGTTCTTCAGATCAGTCAACTGTTGCTGGAACACAGCCGGTAATATATGCACAATATACTCCAAAGTGTCACTTGCATTCAAAACCGCCTGGCACTCCAAAAGAGTGAGGGCAACCTGACATTTATGCATTGACGAAGCGAGAAAAGCGAAGCTTTCTGACTGGTCAATCAATCGTCGGGCCTCTCCAAACAACTCATCTAAAACTGAGTGGGCCACAGTACAAGCTAGGTCTGAAGCTCGTTTATGTCAGGTATCATGAGTTAATTTCAAGATTGTAGCATTAGCAATCGCTAAATCTTGCTCCAATTCAAGTGCCCGTTTAGAAGGTGCACAGTTACAGTCGAGACCATGTCTACCAACAGATAAAAATTGAAAATTGTCCGCACCATTGTGACTATTTTTAGGGACCTAACCGAACCACGCACTAAACTTGCTGAATGTTCAAGCATCAAAGATGTACAATAAAGACTTTAAAACACACATTAAATGAACGTCAGCTATTGTTCAACAAAAATCTTGTGAAATGGATCAAGCTTCAACGTTCCAATCCGCACATATTCACACTGATGATAGATCAGGTTCGTTCACCAATTTTGACGACGTAGCTGGGGTCGACCAAGTTCAATACTGCTTCGATTACAATGAAACAAAACTAGTATTTTCTCCGGTTGGGACAAATACTGCAACAGTCAAGTCAATTTGTGACGTAAATCCAATTCAAACGATCCAAATTGACCACAGTAATTTCTCCAGTTGAGAAAATACGGTACAAATCAAAAGTCGAATTGTTGCAATTCCAAGTTGAGTACTGTAACGTCTGTGACGTGAGTAACGCGTATTCCACCCGTTTCTTAGTTCGACAAATTCAAAACCACAATTCGAATGTTATACGGTACTGTAATTAACAACAATTACAACAACAATAATTATACAAACCTCAACTGTATAGGAGCGTACATCAAACAGTGGAGCCAAAATACTCCAGAATCAATTATATCAAATGCAAACAAGTTCAATGACGACCTGAGATATAAATAGAATGAAAGGAGTCACCAAATTGCCGTCCAAAATCTCTATCGAAGACAAGACACCCAAAAGTGGTGTCAAAATTCGAACCAAATTACAAGTGCCCAAAATGGCAACCAAATTTAACAACAATGACCGACAATGGCCTCCAAAATGAATTAAAACAAAAGCTTCACCAAATATGTGAACAGAAGATTTCCAATAAAACAATTACAAAAAGCAATGTTTGAGTTCTAAATTCTGAAGAGAAAACAAACAAAACCCAAATCCAAGTCACAAAATTCGGTATTGTATAAAGTCGAAAGTAGAAAGGAAAAAGAAGAATTTCAAAGCTACATGACACTCAACATGTCTCTCACAGATATCACTTAACTGAATCCGAGAGAATGTATCCGCGATGTGTTTGACGAGCCGGAAAAATATCGAATGTGACTCGTGAATTGCCTGATATAACCCAAGTTACGTATTTCTCGAGGCGAATATCGATCCGATGGTGCAGAAAGAGCAAACGGTAAGGGTTTGTGATCGCTCCATACTGTGAAATCACGGCTTTTGAGCAAATGTCTGAAATGTCGTATCGCATAATAAATAGTCAGTAACTCACGACCGAGTTTGAGCTAGTTAAAGACGACGAGAAAATAAAGCGAGTGGCTTGGTGATATTGTCTTCTTGTTGACGTACTGCGCCGACTGCTTCTCGTGATGCGTCTGTAGCGAGAGGCAATCGAGCATTAAGGTTCGTTGATAAATGAGTCAGTGAAGTGACTTTGTTTAGTGCAGATTTGAGTTGTTCGAATGATTTGATGGCTTCATCATTCATTTCAAATTCACGTTTCTTTCCACGCAACAAGTCAGTCAAAGGTTGTGAAATCAAAGCACATTATGAAATAAAGCGTCTATAATAGTTGACCAAACCCAAGAAACGACTGACTTGGCAGATGGAGCTGGGTTATGGGTAATCTTGGATAGCTGATAATTTTTGAGGTAACGGTTTTATACCGGAACTATCAATTCGGTGTTCGAGAATTTCGATAGAACTCACACCAAACAGGCACTTATCGGGATTAACAACAATGCCGTAGTGGGATAGACGTTGAAATACTTCACGAAGTTGTTCGAGATGTTCAGTGGGATTTGTACTTGCGACTAGGACATCATCAATGTACACATAGACGAAAGATATACCGAGGGAAACGTGGTCTATAAAATTCTGGAAGGTCTGTGCAGCATTGCGTGGACCAAATGGCATCCTGAGAAATTCGAACAGACAAGATGGAGTGGTGATACCAGTTTTGGGAATATCTTCGTCAGGTACTGGAATTTCATGATATGCCCGCACTAAATCCAACTTCGAGAACACAGATTTTCCATGGAAAGACAGTGCAAAGTCATGTATATGCGGAATAGGATATCGATCTGGGATTGTTACAGGATTCAAAGCACGATAATCGCCACATGGACGTCAGGCGTTTGGTTTGTTCGTTTCGACCATGTGAATAGGAGTGGCCCAAGGTGAATTCGATGGACGGATTATTTCGAGTTCCATCATATGCTCGAATTCTCGTTTGGCAGCTTCAAGTTTTTTAGGCGCCAGTCCGCGCGGTCTAATGAAAACCGGGGGTCCAAGGGTTGAAATATGGTGTTTGATGTCACGCGTGTACAGGGTTTGAAGATATCCGAAAATTTCCTGATGAGCGAAACGTAATTCGGAGCAGTATCTGCAATCAGGACTCGAATACTTTTTATGGGTGAATTGCACAAATGGCCGTTGACGTTAATCTTTGTTACATTGTCAACGAGTTTTCGTGTACTCGTGTTGACTGAAAGATTAAAGTGTGAGAGAAAATCGGCTCCAAGAATAGGGGTTTCCACATCGGCAACAGTGAAAATCCATGGAAAGTTTCGTCAAAGACCGAGGTCGATGGAGAGTGATCGTTGGTCGTATGGTTATTCGAGTACCGATCGCCGATTGTATAGTCAATGAAGAGTGTTTTTTGCGTTCTGAGTTTGTGGGTGGGATGACACTCGGTTCGCATCTTCGTTGAACCATCTTTGACCTAGAATAAGCGGCTGGTGGTATTGCCAGACAGAGTTGCCACTTCTACTGTCTGGCTTCGCGGTTTTCCTGATTGTGGTGTTGTGATTTGAAGCTGCATGGAGACGTGCAATGCATGGATTTCGCTCCAAAACGGCGATGATAGTAGCATAGCTCAGATGTTCGTGTTGGGCTGTGTGGTTTAGTGTTCGAAATGTGTTTCCCTTCGCAGCGAGAACGGCTTGGACATCTATTTAAGTGCTGTATTTGCAAAGTTAATTCGCTTATCTGGGATTCCAAATCAGATATATCCTTGTTCAAATCTGCGTTGGAAGTACAATGGGTGGGTGGGATGACTGTGAGGTTCGATGAGTTAAGAGAGATATCAAAGACTTCTTCTGCAACTTTAGCGAGCTTGTCTAAGTTACTTTCGTTTACCATGCTAACCAAAACTTTGCGCATATCGTTCAGCAAACTCTGGTACCAGATATGTCGTATTACTCGTTCGTTAACCTTCTGTGTGCCCTGTAACTGTAACAAATGGGGTAAGGTGTTCGATCTCTTAGCTTAAAGCTGGATGAGAGTTTTCGCAAGTTTTGCTCATCGGTGGAACCAATTCTAGAAATAATAGCAGATTTGAGCTTATCGTACGGATCTGTGGCAGGTTGATCATAAATTAAATCAGCAAATTCTCTGGTGATGGAGGTTGGAAGCATTCCGACAACGCGGTTGTAGCGTGTGCGTTGTGTTCGAACACGGTATGACTCGAATAGAGCTTCGATTTGTGCAAACCATAGACGTGGTTCTGTCGCGTCGAAGACGGGTAATGTGAATTGATTGATAAAATCATCTTCCTTCTCGTCTTCGTCATTTTTATTATGGTTCATGGCGCGAATTGAATTGAATGCGTGTTAGGGCTCACCAATTTGTTAGAGATAGTGAGGAATGGATTCTGAGGATGCGCGTATTCCAGTTATATCCGCGTACAATTTTGACTCTCAAACAACAACAGAACGAAAACCGTGCGTAGACAAAGAGTGTACTGTAATTAATGTATGCTTAACAACAAGAAAATTTGAACTACAGAATTATTGGTTACTATTGATTAAATATTTGAACCGTCACCACACAAGCAGTACTTTATTCACTAGTTGCTTGAATTGGTTTTTAGATCTTGCTGAAATAACCTCTTCCGAAAGCGCACACGCCGAATACTGAGCGAAATGATTTTAAGGCGTTAAACTCCCTTCAAATAAGGAATTGATTTCAGTCCTTGTACTAGTTTCGTCGCCCGCCTTTATACTTTTTCCAGCAGGTCACTTCATCCCTTAGTTTATGGATAGGTGGCTGGCAAACTAAAACTGGTCTCACGTATGTGAAATAAATAATGCGAAACATTTGTGGAGTAATCGCTGAGAACGACCGACTAATAGCACACCATGAGCGGTTTGCAGCAGCAGCTTTTCTGTTCGTATCCTCCTTGGATTTAAGCGACCGAGTTACCATTGTACCCAGGTCGCGTTCAGTATCAACCCATTTCGGTTGATGATTCCCGAGGAAATACGCACCCTCAAGCGTGCTTGGCCTCAAAAGCATTACAGAGCATTTCTGTCGGTTTACATCGTCTAACTAGACGATTCATATTTAATGAGTCAGGGCGGTCATTAACATAAATTTTATAAAGTAAGGGGCCGAAAACAGAACATTACGGAACCCCAGAAGTTGGACCTGTAATCTACGATTTGACTTCGTTAACCACGACCTGTGTATGACGGTCAACAAGGAAGTCTTCAATCTAAGTTAAAATAGGTCCCTTTACACCACCAGCACGAAGCTTGAGCAACACAGTCAAAAGCCTTATTGAAGTCAATGAATGCAGTGACTACCGGGTGGTCCAGATCAAGTTCAACACACCAGTGCTTGCGAGTAGTGAAGAGATTGGATACGCATGATTGTCTGGGCGTAAAACCATGCTTAGCAGATGTTAGTTGACTGTTTGAAAAGAGGAAATCTTCTATCTGTTTTTTAGCAGTCGTTCCAGAGTCTTCCCAACTACTGAAGTGAGGGTAACCGGTTGGTAGTTAGCCAGGTCACTGGTTTCACCACCCTATTACATTAGTTTGACAATGCCGTACTTCCAATCTTTAGGTAACCTACCACACCTCAGGGACAAATTAAAGATTAGCGACAGTGGTTTGTGTATTATACTCGACAATACATTTAAAAGCATTGGATGTATTCCGCCCGAGCCAGGTGCTGAGTGTACATCGAGTCGTTCAAGTAAATACTGCACCATCTGTGGCGAGATCGCGATATCCGGTATTTAGCGCTGCTCTCATGAAGCAGAAGAATTGAAAATATCTCCTCTGTATAAACCAAACTGTACTAAGCGGCGAGAAGAACTGCTTTACATCCATCTTCATGTTCAGTAAAACCTCCCATAGATCTCAAGCAAGGTACTCGTTGAAAAGCATTGTTTCTACGTCTAATGTAGGTAAACAAGCGTTTCGGCACTGAATTGGCCTTGTCTACCAAACGAGTTTCATAGATCTGTCTATTTTTCATTTTTTAGGTAGGTGTACTCGTAGCGGAAAACTTTGTAGGTTACATAGTCATCGGTGCATCCTCTAGAACAAACTTCCGCCATAACCGATTTATTTCCTTCATGTATTTATGAATGACGTCACCAAACCACGGCGGTCCCTTAGCGGGTGAACATCCACTCATCAACGAGGCATGATTTTCAAGCAATCTGATTTTACGCAAAACCTCCAACCAACAGGTATCAACATTTATAGATGGAGGGAGTAACCGGTTAATGGAGTCTGCAGACGTGATTAGACTCTAAGTGTCTCATTTCCAGTAGTTTCTCCGGGCATGCGTAGGTATTCTCGGTTTAAGACCCTGATTCAAAAGAACAGTGATCGCTGCAACCAATACGGGTCTCGATTGACAGATTCGTAACATCTTCGTATGATCGCTTACATTCTGCACCAAATTCAGCTCAAAAATAGCATCAAGGAATACTAATTGGAACGGTTCACCCCTTGAAACTAAATCCACCTAGTTTATATTGGGAGCACTCAGATTTCCAAGAACGATACAGTCCCCACTGATATCATACCGTTCGATTTGATAACATAACGCAGGAACGTAAGCGCCAGTTGAACGGTAAATAACCCCATGTGATGCAGCCCCAGAGGTAGACTTCACCATACATAATATGCTTTCGGCATTTCCAGCATCATGTTGAAACCTATCCAATATTTCTACAATCGGGTGCTCTTTCAATTATACGGCAACGCTACCGGCAGATTTTAAAGCTACTCTGTCACTTCTGTAAAGCGTATAGTGTGGTAGCGCACACTCTACATTAGATATATCAATTGTTAACCAAGATTCCCTAACAGCAAGTATATCTGAATTTTGCCGACAGACAATTTTATTGAGTTAAGACTCCTCGCATTGTAAAGCAAGACTCGAAATCACTTCATAAAATGATTAAGTGGGGTAGGATTGACAGCGACTTTCAATTAATGTGCGGCCTCCTTCTCACTACCTGAAAATCCATAATATGGAATCTCATTCACAGCAAGATCATTTAGTTAAATTTCAGTCACTAAGATCAAAAAATTAGTTCAGATTGGGGACACTCAGATATATTTTTTATGAAAAATGTATGCATGAATGCTGCATGGATGATTTGTTCAATTATGCTCTGTCCAAATGGAGATTAGGGCTCCTTGTTGCCATCAGTATTTGGTTCGATGCAATTTTATTATACTAGGTCGCATTTCTTATGGAAAAGTATAAAGTTCAAGGAAAAGCGTTGTCGCTCTGCGCTGTAGGGTTTCCAATAAATGAATAACTTTTTTCAACCAAGGATACCATACGGGTATAGCGTCAAACGAACCTAGTGCTTCTCTGAGGAGAACCAAGTTGCCATTAGCTTTGCGGGCAGCGAGTCGTCATTGCATGAGGTTTCATATATCGGACCAAATTATTACGCCTGAATCATTTCCAGAGGAGGAGGATTCAATAACAGTACATCCTATGTACTATTCCTCGTTCAACTTGCTGTTTAGCGATAATAACCTGCATTTCGAGGCGTGTGGTGGCATTTCATTATCTAGGAATCATAAATAAATGAATAAATAATTCGTTTTATTCTTGGAAATTCAAAGCATGTTAATCATGCTCGAAAATTATCAAATATTTGTATAATCTAATTTTATTATGTACAATAGCAAATACATTTTCAAGTTCAATTCTACAGCGGAATTTCACTTTTAATGAAAATAAAGGTAAACAGTAGTTACAAAATGTTTCCGGATAATCGGTAAGTGATCTGGTAGTATACATAAGAACACTGGCATTGTGAGAAAGGATAATCAAATTATGTTCCGGAAAGCACTGAAGGTTAACGGATAATGTTCATGAGAATGCTTGAAGTTCGTTGTTGTTAACTTTCCAATACTTTTCTTTTTGATTTTTTGAAATAGATTAGCGTATCCTGAATATGAACTGTTCTCTTGTACGCTAGGTGAAATGAATTTATTTCACTAGGTTGAGGTCTCCTGTGGGCCATTTTTGTTGTTGCAGTTTGAGAAATTGTGCTGTGAAGAAAATGCTCGAAAGCAAGAGAGTGTTCTTTCTTTGGTAAGTAATGAAAACAGATGTGGTTCTAATTCGTGCAAAGATGAGCTGAGTCTCATATGCTTTGGAAGAAGATTTCACAGTTTGGTCAAGTACAAATTCTCCCTTAGAGCTGTGTATAATGTTCATTATTTGCTTGACTTCATTAATAAGATGGCGTATCTGTTCATTGAATGTGAATGATGCAGAATATGGAAATCCGAACTCACGCGTGCTGTCTATCATTTGAATTGCGTTATTGTTAGTTAGAATTGAATGATTTTGTATCGAGCATATCATGTGCGTAAAATTTGTCTCTTAATCTGCAACTGCAGCTAAATCATTGTTCAGTCTAGCTCGATTAGATGGGAAAATGATAACTATTTTAATGTCATCAGCAAATAAGAATAGTTTACTAAGTAAAATGATATCATGGATGTCATTTATATATAAATAAATGTACGGTGCGTAATACGCTACCTTGAATTATCCCATTGATTCAGTGCGATTACTGCAAATTAACGTTAGATCTTCGATTATTGTCTTTTGAGGAATTTTCGTTTCCAAACTATTCTGAATCAGCTCATACAGATTTGTCGGTAATTAAACACTGTTATTCGGTTGACTACTGGTCAGCTTCGCAGAATTATTGGTCGTACCAAGTTTTGAAATGGGATTTTATTGATTTCTGGAGCAAGCAGTGTTTCTGCGGTTGGTACGGCTTCCACGTAAGACTTACGGTTCACGTGATCAATGACTGTGTTGTGAACTGGCTGATAAGCTTCATAACACGCAAATGATTGGAATGACACTAATGTATTTTCATCCGCTTAAGGTTAGCCACTAAATCTAGCACGCGTCTTTTTAAAATTGAATCACAATTTTCAGCTTTTAGAAAATCACTAGATATTTTACCTCTGCATGGATTACATATATAACAGATTCCTGGTAATTTGTCACTAAAAATTGTAGTCAATGATTTGGGTGATATAGATTTCGTAACGGTTCACATGAATAGCAAAAAACCCCGGTATCATGTAACTTAACGCGATCTAATACTTATCAGCTTTTAACAAATTGGCCCATTTAGAATCCACTTTATCAGGTACGATTAAAGTCACGTTATTGGTCATCGTTAAAATTCTGCGAGAGCGAGTCTATACACTGGCGAAGCAGTCGTTTATCGATCGTTGGCACTCGTTGGAGTAAAAACGTACATATAGTAAAAGATGAACACGTTTAGGTAGAACAGTGTTTAAACAACTATCAGTAAACTCCAGGTGATGAGAGCAATGTTATCTTATTTTAGTCGTTGCCGTATTCTGGATTAGGAGCAATGTCGCGAGCGTAATTAACGTGGGGTTGAGAACGGAAAAATTTGGTTTGAAGACAAGTAGATGATGTTTAACTTCAAGTTCTAGTTGCAGAGGCTGAAGGCGGCTAATAGCTAATTACGCGCCAAAATTTCCTCTGACGGTATGCGGTTGAGCACCCGGCACTTCAATATTGATTATACGGTTTGTACTTTTCACACGTTCTTGATTTCGGATATGTGGAGAGTAAGGTAGGGATTCTGTTTACCGGAACGGTGAGAGGTCATCGATTCAGGAAACAATACAATAATATGCGTGAACAATGTTTGATATATGAAATCAGTAGCCTAATCGAGGCAAATTGCAGCACAGTCATAGCTGTACAAGGGCTAAGAAGCGGTCAGTATACCCAGGTCTAGAAAGATATGAGATGGGAAATGGAGCAATAAGTTTTGTGTTTTTTCTTGTTTTTTAAGTTTTTTATTAGACAATTTGTGGAAATATGTTAAGCCACTTAGCGTCTAATTCCCTCCTAAAGCTTAATACATATGGGATGTTTGCCATACCATCTGGGAGCTTAATACAGTAGATGACCACAGGGTTGCTGAAAAACTACTCAAGTGCCAGATGCCTGGCATAGAATAAACTCTTATATATGTTTTAGGGTCAAGTTTAGGTAATTCAGTAATATTATCATCCGTGATGCCGTCTAGAATCTTAAAGGCTTCTATTAGGACGCCTTACGGTCGCCGTATCTTTAGTGAGAACAGATCGAGGTCTTTGAGCATTGCCTCACAAGCTTTACCTGTCTGACCCTTAATCATCCTAGTCGCATGACGCTGGATCCTTTTGAGACATGTGATATCTTTTTAATTACGGTGCCCATGATTGGACACATTATTTAAAGTAAGACCGCACCAAAGCAAGTCAGCTCTTCGTTCATCTTGAAGAAAGCGTCGAAACTTTTTCTTGATTTACACGTGGTCCATTTGGTTTTTTTGTCGACATATCTAGTGACACCAAGTTCTTTTTGTGTATCCTTCTGTGATGAATAACACTTCAACCGATGACCAAAATGCTTGCGGCGCATGTGTCGGCTAATTTCTTTCTGTTTTCATTTGAAATCAGGGATCTTATTAGTGTTCACAATATAGAGTGGTATTAAATTCCACAGAGAGAAATACCCAGCGAGAAGAAATGACGTCTACAATCGAGTCTCGATAGCGATATAACGAGACAACTTGAATAGCTCCGTGTATCATCAAAGAACTGATTTCTATCCATTCGTGGTGAGTGTGATTTTCCATTAGCAGTATTGTATATGTTAGGCTCATGTCGCTCCTTACTCTCCATTACTCGGTCAATTCCAGCAGAGCCATTTCTCTCTTGTTATGAGATTTGTCTCATTCCTTCAAGTAGCTTCGTTGCTCGGTGGTACATTTTATCTATCAATCAAATGTTTTACCGCAGCTACTGTCCTCAAATTAGGATCATGTACACTGTCGTTGGATGGATGTAAGTATTTATAATGCAGTGGAGCGTTTTAAGAGTGAACCCACAAAATATTCTTCTTAGCACGCCCAAGATACCGCTTGCCCTGTTGAATAATTTTTGGCAATGACAATTCGGTTTGAGGTTATAAGTAAACCAGATAACAATAACCTTCTTTGCGCTGATCCAAGACCATTTATAATTTCCAAGATTATATGTATGCTAGTATTGCCGACCAAGTTATAACATTTCACATTTATGTAAGTTGAAACGCTACTGATTTATTTGAGACCAGATATATATATAGGGCGTGCATATCCTCTTGCAGTATCAAATCATGTTCAACGAATCGGATTTGATTCAAATTTTTATGTCATCAGCAAAAAGTACCATCTGGCATCGCACTACTTGCGTAATGTCATTTATTTATAAAACGAACAGGGTTAGGCGCGAGAACAAAACCATCAAGGACGCCGCTGGTGACATTGATGGTTTTGATAGAATGCCGTTAATGTAAACACGCACCTGCCGATCTGTCAGATAATCCATTATCCACGATGATAATTTTCCTGTTATCCCATATTGCACTAGTTTTGCAGAAACAGGCTGCTGTTGTTGACCTTATCAAATGCCTTTGGCACATCAATATAGCAGGCGTGAACGGAGTATCGTAGGTAAATAGACGTTGTTTAATCGTCCAGAGAGATTAGTAAATTTGACAAACAAGACCTGCTTGTATGGGTTTTGATTATACCCACGTTGCCGTGATGATATAAGTCCTTTAGTATCAAGTTGACCCATGATACACTACATTAGGATGCGCTCCTTAATTTTCAAGATGCAGGGTAGCTTCGTAACACGTCTGTAATTTGTTTTTTTCTGAACGATGGACCATTGTAAATTAGTGTCATTACACCAGCTCTCCATGCTGACGACAGGCAACTGCCGCGCAGACTCCGGATAAACACCTCAGCCAGACTGTATGAAAGATGTCTATAACATGCACGAACAATAGGTGGGGTAATGTTGTCTCCGCCAGGGGATTTCTTTGTATTTGATCGCAGTAGGTTTTGTTCCACAACGACTTGGTCGATAATTCGTTAAGTTAGAGGTTATACTACGTTTGACAAACCATGATGCAATAATAGCTGTTTCGGACAGAACACTTTGGAGTAAAAGCTCGCAAGACCATCCGCTGTCTCATGAACTTCAACAGTCATTCCGTGTTGTGTTATGAGTGGAAATGCCTCTGGTTTCACTTTGGTTCTTTCGTTCACAATTTTGTACAGCAATTTTGGATTATTCAACGTTATTCAAAGTATTTCTAAGTTTTAATGTTCCAAAAAGTTAATAATTTACTGTAACTACAGATTGAAAAACAGGGAATGCAAAAAAATAACACAAACATTTTATGAATGCGGTAAGTCAGCTTATGTATTCAATTGCGATGTTTGATTTGGTCACCTTGTCAAGTTTAGCCTTGAAAATGTTCAGGCTTGATTCATAAATGATTTCTGTGGGCAGAGAGTTCCATATAAAACAAACTCGGACGGCAACGTAGCGCGTTCGACAATTTGATCTAGAGTTTGTGTATATGAAAATGTAGCTCCATGATCTGCTACCACGAGCTCCTTGCCGATGAAACAGTTCTTCAATTGGGTGATCCATTGTATGCAGAATGTTGAACAGCAGGATAGAGTCATCCATGACAGGACGCCAAGATAAGTCAATCACGTTCAGATTTGCAATCCTCACCTTGTATGGCCGGTTGTATCGTCCGATCACCAGTTTGTAGTGCGGTAGTATATGTGTTGCAGCTTGGCCATGTCCTTTTGTTTCCACGGTGACCATATATGTGCTAATTTTTCGTGGGAGTATCTGCTTTGTGAAACTATCGAAGATACTTCTGAGCAGTGCTAAGCTTTGGCAGGATTTTGTGTAAACCACAGAACACTGTCGGAATGACTTCAAGTTACTGCTAATCCACACACCCAGGTATTTCTCTTCCGTAACACAATAAAGTTGCTGGGATCCCAGAAATTATATGAATTCGAACGATTTACCGACGTTTAAAATTTAACATTTCTTGATTTTCAATGGTAAACAGTTTCATAAGCACCACGTATAAAGTGCTTCAAGATAATTTTGTAGAATTTGCAATCTTATATGGTGCGTCGCAAGTCTAGATTTGATGTCATCCGCAAATAAAATGATCTTGCTGCGTATTTGATCTTGCACGTATTTCGTTCGCGTACACCAAGAAGATTATTGGCCCCAGCACTCAGCCTTTTAACTTCTACTGAACTGGATAGTGTCACATCAACTCCAACTCTGATGACTCTACAGTCAAGTAATCCTCTATCCAGGCAAACAATCTTCCGCCCACCTCGTGCTGTTCTAATTTTTATAGCAGTGTGTTGTGGATAACACGGTCAACAGCTTTAGACATATCCAAGGTTTGATTCCATTAACCAAGAGCTATGAGAACATTGGTGAGATAGGAATGTCTTGTCCGAAATCTGGGCTGTGCGATCAAAAAGCTTATTTTCTTCAAAACGTTTGATAAGTTCATCAGCTACAAATCTTTTGAGAAGTCTAGAGACCACTGTCAACAACAGGACTGGTCTGTAGTTAGACACATCGGATAGGTTTGCGCCTTTGTATATCGTAATGCCTAATACCAATTTCCATCAGTAGGAACCTGGCTACAACTCAGTAACAGTTTGAAAAGATCATAGAGTGAAGAGAGTAGAGCATGGGCACATTGTTCATAGGAGGGAAGTTGTTATTTTATCAGCACCCAGTGACGCGAGTAGCCTTAACAGGACACTCTCGGGTTTCACAACGATTTTGTGTATTGTGTTAATTTGTGATCTGAATGCAGGCATATCTTAACATAAGCGTTCTTTAGGGTAGAACAGTCTAGATTAAAATTGAGCGAGTTCGTTGGAGGCTTCGAGAGCCGCGGATGTAGTTCAAGTCGTAGTAAGTAAAGCGGAAACGTTTAGCCTTACTGTTCCAGATCTAGAAGAAGAGCTTTGGATTTAATTTAATTTAAAAAAATAGATTGATTTAACACTCTTCTTCATACGCCTGGACAAGTTTAGTAACTTTGTTCCTTAACTAACGGCAGGAATTTTAAGCTTCATGTGTTGCTTACAGTATGTGGGTGCTCCACACACAGTTTCTCATCTTTATCCATTTCCGAGTTTTACTCCGGATCGCGAATTTACAGCTTTTTCAATATTCCATTCTTTCAACCAGGCGTTGCAGATACTGTGGTTTTCCTGCTGAACAATGGTAGTCACTCTAATCCGTATTCGACAAAGTTGATACCAAGTTGTAAAAGTAGCAAGACCACAATGAATGGCCCAGAATCGTCTTTACTGTGAAATTCATTTTCTGGTTCTACTGCGAACAGAGCATCGGAGGTTGCGAACATCTTTGTTGAGAATAAATAGAGAATTTGCCTAGATTTTTATCTGAACCTTATTCAACAAGGGTTTGCAATGTGTATTTTAGTCACTAAAATAAAGTTGGACCTCGTATAGTTCACAGTGTGTTTCTGCGAGACTCCAAAAGTCAGCTTCTCGGATGACTTTTGCCTGCTCCTTGTCTCAAGTCAATGGAACACGAGCACGATATGGTCACTCCGACCCAATCTAGCTTCGTAGACGATTGATTTGGTATATAATGCGTTCGAAGGCAAAACAATGTAAATAATAGATGGCTGATCCTGAAAATAAAGTTTGCAATGAATCGGTTATAGTATGTTTTTGGTAACATTTCGCTTCTGAACACAAAAGCTTCGTCAGACCAAGGGTGTCGGTACGAACAGTGTTCAGGTTTAAATGGCATTCTCTTGACCAATCCTGAATTCTCTAAGCTAGACAGGGGAGATCAAGATAATTGATCACACCTCCTAATCTGGCGTTCGGTTTTGCAACGGATAAGGATTAACGAACATCACACCTAATACGAACATGATTACGTAAGCAGCATGTCGACAGACGCTGATCTGTGCAATTAATAAACAATTAGGGATGAACACAGCACATATGAGGTGTGATCAATTATTTTGATCTCCCCTGTCTAGCTTAGTTAACTCAGGATTGGTCAAGAGAATGCCATTTAAACCCGAACACTGTTCCTACCGACACCCTTGGTCTGACGATGCTTCTTTGTTCAGAAGCGAAACGTTACCAAAAACATACTATAACCGATTCATTGCAAACTTTATTTTCATGATTACGGACTCCCGATCGATCTCGTATATTTTTAAATAGATGGCTGATCCGTTATTTTCATTCGTGTATGTTTGAAGGGGTGGTTGTACAAGGGTACACTGGAGAATAGTTCGCGAAGTATGTGCTCCAGTGAGTTCGTTTGATGCTGCCTTCTTTATCATGGGAACAGAAATTTATTGTTCCCGATTATAAGTAATTGAGCTTGTTGTCGGGCGTTGAGGCGCTGAAGTGTTTTAACTAGCATATCGTTGTGTTCTACGATCGATGTTTGTGAGCGGTTTATGACCCAGATTTTACAGCTGTCACCAGATTCCAGGTCAATTGAGCCCTACAACGTGTCAGTGAATGAAGGTTCAGTATCTGAGATGATATTTAAATTTAGTCGATCGTGACAATAGAACGCAACACCACCTCCATTGACATCACGGCCACAGCGGATGATTGTCATTTCAAGGACAGAAAATTCACTGACGTTCATACTCAATGGATACCAAGTTTCAGTCACAGCAATAAGATCAGGGGAATATTCCACACAGATATTAATCAGTTCCGCCAAATTATTGAATAACAATTGAGCATTTGTAGAAACATATTTGATCGATACTGCGTTATGTATTAAAGATTCATGTGGTGTGTGATATTGTGTTAAATACTGTGGTGCCGGATTCAGCTTACAATTCAGTGCCTGAGATGAAGAAACATGTGAAATGTTTATTGGTCACCGACCGCTTGAATCGGCAATTTGGTAACGGTGTGAATTGCTCGGTCCGACTCGATTTGAGCCAAATCTACGACGTTTTTGACGTATTGATTTCCTCCAGTTGGATCGAAATGCTGCTATGGCTGTTTTTAGGCGAGGGTGTATTTGAATTATGACATTGTTATTGAATGGGCTATGTTTAAAATCCTTGGGCAATGTCCGTTTAACTTTTTGAATTTCGACCTTACTTTTCCGGCCATAACGATGGTTAAAACGTAATTTTCAAGAGTCTCGGTCCATCCCATTTATATTTTAGCGGAAAAACAACATGGAAAGTGTCCGCAAACACGGCATTAAAAATATCGCAACTGCTTGACATCATGCTTTACGGTTACTTGAATCGATGCCCGATAGTTACTTTCTGAGACACCATGTAAAAATATACTTCGTGATAACGCTTTTTCTTTGGCGTTCAAACTACCCTTCATTTCCCTCCATGGTACTGCATTAGGTGAAAAAGTTGAGACCATTTTCGAGGTAATGTTTCTGTCTGCTATCAAACAGGTTTTTTTGTGATTCGCTAACGTTCGTAAATATCACGCTTAGTGCGCATAAGGAGTTCTCATTACATATGGGAATGTCAGACATATTATAATTTAAACCATTTTGCGCTTGACTTTCTGAGTCGTGTACAACAAAGTTATGGTGCACATGTCGACCGCGACGGAACTTCTCTCTAAGAATTTCCTACGACAGTGGTGAAGGTCCTGGGTTGGAACGAATCAGGCCCAAACAGTATTCACTGCTAATGAGCTCTAATAAGAGCGAAATTCGAGTCCAGTGCTTCGAATGTGGACCGTTTTGTGATAATCTTTTGTTAATATTGCGAGACGGTACTGATGAGTAGACTCAAAAAGCATATATACTGATGTTCAGGGTTCAGCTAACAAATTAACTGAACTATGTGAGCTTTGTGACAGACTTTCAACCGATTTGGTTGGAGTTACAAAGACTTGGTTCCAGCCCTACATGAGTGACGCTGAGCTCTCAATTTCGAAAATATCACTACTCTGTCGCGATCGCCTAAGTTCTGGCGGTGGAGTTGCAGTCTACTTTCATGAACGTTTTGTGTAGTGTAACGTAATCGATCATGCTGACCTCAGCCTTCCTGATACGATGTGGTGTTTAGTAAACCTAGTGAATGAAGATAAAAGTACGATCGGCATCAGTTACCGCTCGCAATCATCCGAAATCTCTTTTAAAATAAACTAATTTAATTCGTGCATCACAAGCTACCAGACTACTCAATTGCTGATCATGGGCGATTTTAAACTCCCGAATCAGTTTTCAAGATGTGATCACTCCCTGCATTCATTTAAACAGAAATTCAAAGGGGTAATAGAAATTGCTTCGCTGCACAACCACGTTGACCAGCTAACTCGCAGACGGGGCCTGAGTCAAACGCGGTAGAGGATATACAATACCTGGCCTCAGTAGGAAAGAGTAACCATGAGAAACTTGTCTTTGATTATGTATGTAGTGCTGAACGACTGGGCGAACAGATGAAAGTCTTTATAAAAATACAATTTTAATCCTTAAATACCAGTCCCCATGATGCACACTCAAGAAATTTTATTTCATGGATTCTAGCTTTTATTACAATAACTTTCTAAATAATATGAATTCGAAGATTGACGAAAACTCGAGTTTAATACCGCTCAAATGCAACCACAATTTGTTATTCGGAGTTAAAGGGAGAAACGGTTAGATATAAAGAGAGAATCTTTGGTAACTCATATGAATTTTGGTACGGAAACAACTTAGAAGCGATTATGAAACATGCGGAATCATGTCACGACTTATGTAAAAGGAGATCGCAACCAGTTCCAATGTAGCTGACTTAAAAGAATGGAAAATAAGCCTAACCTTCTCTACAAGATAGTAAGTAGAAGTATTCAGTACCAAATCAGGCTTATACTCTGTAGAAACCCCTAAGGGATTGACTCACTCTGCCCAAGATACCGCCGGTGCTTTAGCAACGTCTAACTCACTTGTCTTTAATAACAAGCTTTATATCTCATAGGAAGTTTTACCAAATTCGCCACGTTACTAAATATTAAGTGAAATTACGGTGAATATATATGATTGGGTGGGAACTTTGTCAAGTAAACGAAAAGAAGTCCACCGGTGCAGACAAAATTTCCCCAGACATGCTTCGCAGGTGTCGCATTGTTTTGACTGCGCCTCTCATGCGCTTATTCAATATCAGCCTACATGTAGGAAAAATACAACCGTATCGGAAAGCATGGATGATAACTCCTATATACAAAAGCGGTAGCTGTACAGACACAGTAAACTATAAACCGGTAACGTTACTTCCGGTGATCTCAAAATTAATGGAACGCATTGTGACTGCGCGCATAAGAGAACATTTTGAGAAAGAAAATGTTTTGATTGCAGCACCAAACGGTTTTAGAAGTGATAGTTGCAGTTAATCTAACCTTGTTACAACTTTCGCGGATTGAATTAACGCACTAGACGCTGGTGAGGCTGTACATGCTTGCTATGTCGATATATTTTTTAGCTTTTGATAGAATCAACCGTGACAATCTAATAATAATAAGAAGAAGAAATTGACTTTATTCGTACACACGAATTTTCAGCTGTTACAATAATTTCACCACAAATTTAAAAAATGATAAACATGTCCCGTCATCGAGTTACAATTTGTCGACTGAACGATTTTTCTTGTCCGTCTTAATTGATTGACATACGATCCAGTTTACAAGTAAAAGTATTTGGGTCAAACGTTTCACTGCAAGTCCCGGTATCTCGTACTTCGTTCTAAAGTGCACGTCCAAATTTGACCTCAGTTGATCCGAAAATATTTGATGCATTTTACCCTTGGAGAAATTAATTGCATGCACGGCCGATTTGAAGGCCCCGCAAAAAGCTTATAAAATAACGAGAATTTTGCTGAATTAGATAAAGAAATATCTTACGGATAGACACGTCCAAGTTCGCGTTGGCAGCATGTTCTTTAAAAGAATAGACATCACAAGTGGAGTTCTGCAAGGCTCGTTGATTGGAACTTTTCTATTTTTGCTATATATTAGAGGATATTGGATGTAAATTGATAATGTTTGCCGATGATATTGAAATATGTACGCGTGTCAGATATGTTAATGACTGCTTGGCATTACAACGGGATCTGTGTACGTAATTGCGTTGATCGCAGTCAAATGCTGCAGCTTGGAAAATCTCTGCACCACACGGATTAGCTTATCACACAAAATCACGTCTGGACCAACACAGAGAAAGATCTCGGTATCTGGGTGTCGTTTAACCTTAAGCCTGGACATAATTGCCGGAGACAGTACAAAGAAACATGCTGTATCTTGACTCTTCTAAAATTTATAATCAAAATTTTCACTCCCGAAACTCTATCCTGGTTAATTAATACGTATCTACGTCCTGTTACGGAATATCCCATTCAAGCCTAGGCACCATGGCTGAGGAAGGATATGGAACTATGTGACAGGATTTATTATCGTGCAACACAGTTGGTCTCCCGTTACAGAAATTTGCCCATCGAAGAGCGAATGTTAAAAATAAATGTACACGATTTTACTCTACGATGGATACTGAGTGACATTCTGTTGGTATTCAAAAGCTTGCGTAATAAAAACATCCCCTTAAACACTTGCTAAAGCCAAATGGCCTCACTCGAAAACGAAAACTTTCAAAAGCTTTAAACATTCAGCATTCTCGATTGGATAATTTTTTCTTAGTAAGAATTTGTTGCACTTTGAACATTTGACATAAGAAATCACACTGGGAATGGGAATCTGTTGTGGTTTTCGCTTCAACTTTCGAAGTGTGTACGACGAACTATGCGGTATGTGGTTGTCCATATTGTTATTTCAGAGATTTTAGATTTTTTTAAACCATATATATATATCGATGTCGACCATGGATGTACATCACAATCACTTGAATGCTCATGCTTTGCAGCTTTTGGAATGACAAAACAGTCCGATTCGGAAGGAACAATCTCTCCCGCAGCGGTGGCAACAAAAGTCAGAATTCGGTTGTATTGCGTCAGTTGCCCGCCGGCGGCGTGATCTGCGTTCGGCAGCCAAGAGCTGTATCTGCTCCTCCCCACTTGCAGACGACGCTTTACACAGTGCCTCCAATGTGAGCGGTCAAGAGCAAGTTCTTCCCATTTCGCCGGGTCAATTCCAAGAGCTTTCATATCTCTTTTGCAAACGTCTTTGTACCGCAAGTGCGGTCTGCCCAATTGTCGACTTCCTAGGTGCAACTCACCATAGAGTAGATGTTTCGGAATACGACCATTTTCCATTCTGTAGGCGTGACCAAGCCAGCGCAGACGGCACTGTCGCTATAGAGTGAACATGCTCTGTAGACCAGCTTTTGAAAGCACTTCAGCATTAGTCACTCTGTCCACCCACGATATGTTCGAGATACGACGGATGCTCCGTAGATGGAAAGCATTCAGCTTCCGTTCGTGTCTCGCGTGGGTGGTCCAGGTTTCACTGCCGTACAGTAAAGCATTTAGTATGCATGCACTGTATACTATCATCTTTGTCTTTACAGTCAGTTTGCGGTTACCCAAAACACGAGAGTTCAAACGGGACAGAATGACAGCTGCTCTGCCAATCCGCTTATCAATCTGCGTGTCTAGCGAGAGGTTATCCGCAATGGTTGAACCAAGGTATGTGATCTGATGTACTGATTCAACCTGACAGTTTCCAACAGTTATGATGGGAGGCGATAAAGTCCCTTGACCAAGGACTTTGGTCTTGCTCATGCTGATTGTTAGCCCAAAGTCTTTGCATGCGGACGAAAAACAGTCCATTAGAGACTGAAGGTGCTCTTGGGAGTGAGCAATAAAGGCTTCATCGTCGGCAAACAGCAGGTCACGGATTAGCACATTTCGTGCCTTGGTTTGTGCTCTCAACCGGTTTAGGTTGAAAAGCTTGCCATCACTTCGCGTGCGTAGGTAAATACATTTTGTCCTCGTTCTAAATGCGTACTTCAATAGTATAGCAAAGAAAATGCTGAACAGCGTGGGAGCAAGAACACACCCTTGTTTGACGCCTCGGCGAATTTCAAAGGCATCTGAGCTGAAACCGTTATAATGGACTGAGCCTTTCATGCCTGAGTGGAACGAAATAACGAGTTTGAGCAGTCTTAGGGGGCAGCCTATCAAATCAAGCATTTTGAAAAGACCCTCCCTGCTGACGTAGTCGAATGCATTCGGTAAATCAATAATGGCATACGGTGTTCCCGACACTTTTCTGTAAGTTGTCTCAGGAAGAAGATCATGTCAACGGTTGATCTTCCCTTTCGGAAGCCACATTGAGATTCGTAGTGAATTTTATCAGCTGAAACTTGCAGCCGGATCTGTAAGACTTTAGCAAACAATTTGCAAACAACATTCAGAAGGGATATTCCTCTTTAATTGTTGCAATCGCCTCTATCTACTTTATTCTTGAATAGCGTGATGATCTCTGTGTCTCTCATCTATTATGGGACACACTTCTCCTGCCAGCACTGAAGAAGCAAATGGTGAAGCGGTTTTAATAATGCTGCTCTACAGAATTTGATGAGCTCAGGTGAAATTCCCTCATCACCAGGGGCCTTCCCTTTCAATATAGTTTTGAAAACACGTAGCTCATATAAGGGATTGTAAGACATAGATTTTCTCCGAGCTGATATGGTTGATTGCGGACGTTTCGTCACCAAAATAGATGACATCATCAGCGGAACTTCTTTCGAAGTGATTGGGCGACGGTCGATATTCGAATTTATTCGCTTCTCTGCGATCTCATCTAGTGTGATTGGCTGATTTTCTTGATTGTACCCCTTGTTGGCGTGTTCTCATTGGTCCCTAGATTGCATCCAATTGAATGTGTTCATCGATTGATCGTGCTGTCGAATGCAATGCTTCAAGGAACTCTCGTATATGTCGAGTTCTGCCTTTTGTGATTATCTCTGTATCATCCCAGACTGGAAGAAGATTACAAACAAGTATACACGAACACAAATTCAATACTCGACGACATGATCACAAGTCGGTAATATCGGCGCACATGGATTAAGAAGGACACGAGTTCAATTGGGATGAAACAGAGATAATCGCAAAAGACAGAACCCGACATATACGAGAGTTCCTTGAAGCATGGCATTCGACAGCACGATCAATCAATGAACACATTCAATTGGGTGCAATCTACGGACCAATGAGAACACGCCAACAAAGGGTACAATCAAGAAAATCAGCCAATCACACTAGATGAGATCGCAGAGAAGCGAATAAATTCAAATATCGCCCGTCGCTCAATCACTTCGAAAGAAGTTCCGCTGGTGATGTCATCTATTTTGGTGACGAAACGTCCGCAATCAACCATATCAGCTCGGAGAACAACTATGTCTTACAATCTTGTACCTGAGCTACGTGTTTTCAAATCTATATCGAACAATCATGGGCGTGATACACTGAAACATGCAAGACGTTGGGAAACATTCAGTAGAAAAATCGCAGCAACCCAGGAGCAGCTTTTCTTTTTACACGAATGCCAACGACGAGGCGTGTTCCCGAAGTCAGTACAACGAAAACCGCCCATCAATACTTTCGAAGCACAACAGCTGGCAAACAAACAAAGCAGAGAATGGATTCAAATTCTCATCTCCAATGCACACAAGCGAATCAATAATTACTCGAACGTCGTTCAAGTGGAACAGAACTTTTGCCGCGGTCAACTCGGTGATGAGTTAACACAACAACTTGCGGTCGCAATCACCGTTACAGCAAAGAACTCGAAGGTGAAAAAGCGTCAAGCCCTTGACAACAAGTTAAGGTTAATTAAACCAAAACAGGAGGAATGTCTTGGAACAAACTGGGTCAAAAATTTATCGAGCCGAACGTTATCAGCTGAAGAAGAGCAGGTACTTAGTCGCGGTTTGAACTTTAACTGCAAGGACGCTAGTCATACAGAATTTATCGCAAGTCTGGAAGGTGTGCTAAAGTCACAGTCAATCTCAGGAGAAATGCAAGAAAATATTCTCCACAAAATAATTCCCGCACAAAGAGCATCCAGTTCTGTCGCACAATGAAATCACTGCAATGAACAATTTACGGAAAGACAGAAATATTGTCATATTACCGACAGACAAAGGACGTGTGACAGTGGTTATGGACAAAGACGAATATATACACAAGGCTGAACAACTTTTGCAAGACACCACTACATATCGCGAGACCAGCGAAGACCAGACCAAACAGTTGGAAAATAAAATAATATCAACATTGAAGAAACCCAAGTTTATGGTACAACTCAGCGCTGCCGAACATATCAGAATGGAACCAGAAGGCTCAAGCTTACCACGCTTCTACGGGCTACCGAAAATTCACAAAGATGGTGTTCCGCTACGCATAATCGTGTCACTTCCCGGGGCACCTACGTATAAACTGTGCAAAGAAATGCGAAAAATTTTGATTTACCTTACACAGGGATTGGAGTACTCCGTGGATTCGTCAACGAAATTTCTACAGAAGGTTAAAGGTGTGACACAACCCTTGCGTTGCAAACCATATCACAATTGTTGGAAGAACGAGGAACGGAACACGACGGAAACCGCTTGAGCAAGCAGAGCATACTGCAACTGCTAGAATTATGTCTGCAGATCAACTTCAAATTCAATGATCGCTTTTATAAACAAACGAAAGCAGAGCATACTGCAACTGCTAGAATTATGTCTGCAGATCAACTTCAAATTCAATGATCGCTTTTATAAACAAATGAAAGGAACTCCAATGGGATCACCTATATCTGAATCACTAGCGGAAGCCGTAATGCAAAGACTGGAGCGAATCGCCAAATTCTGGAGCCTATACGTCGATGATACGTTCGTGATTTTGAAGAAAGAAAACTTAGAGGATGCACATCGACTACTCAACTGCGTCTTCACGGGAATTCAATTTACAAAGGAACGAACAACTGTCTACCATTTCTGGATGTAAACGTGCGAAGAACAGAGACGGTAAACCTTGAAACAAGTGTTTACAGGAAAGGAACAAACACGGATCAAATCTTAAACTTCACGCACAAACGGAGCTGCGTACGAACGCTATTTAACCGCGCGAAAACACATTGCAGTACCGAACAACTCAAGAAAGAAGAGGAGAAATATTTATTCAAACTATTCCAGAAAATCGGTTACCCAAGAGGATTCATCATCCGCAACAAAGACGTAACAATTCGCTCACACGAAAACAATACAAGCACGGCAAGAGCGACACTCCCGTATATACAAAATATTTCAGAAATTACGGCAAGAATATTACGCCCGCTCGGAATCAATGTCGCACACAAACGGATGTCCACTCTGAGAAGTCAGCTGGTGAAAATCAAGGACACGTTAGCAAAAGAAGAAAGAAACAATGTCGTGTACAGAATTCCATGTTCAAATTGTGAGATACACTATATCGGACAGACTGGAAAAAGATTAGAAACAAGGATACACGAACACAAATCGGCTACTCGACGACATGATCACAAGTCGGTAATATCGTCGCACATGGATCAAGAAGGACACGAGTTCAATTGGGATGAAACAGAGATAATCACAAAAGGCAGAACTCGACATATACGAGAGTTCTTTGAAGCATGGCATTCGACAGCACGATCAATCAATGAACAAATTTAATTGGATGCAATCTACGGTCCAATGAGAACTCGCCAACAAACAAGAAGATTAGCTAATCACACTAGATGAGATCGCAGAGAAGCGAATAAATTCGAATATCGACCGCGCCCAATCACTTCGAAAGAAGTTCCGCTGATGATGTAATCTAGTTTGGTGACGAAACGTCCGCAATCAACCATATCAGCTCGGAGAACAACTATGTCTTACAAGCCTTCCCATTCGCTAAGCGGTCGATTGCTCTATTGAGCTCATCAAGAGTAGGGGGAGTATCTAGATATTCAATAGTCGGCAACTGCTCGACATTTTCAAATACATGTAGTAAAACCGTACTGTCCCTAGGGTAGAGAGAGGTGAAGTGCTCTACCCATCATTCCATTGGCTGAGTTTTGTCCACAATTGGGTCCCCAGATGCAGACTTAATGGGAGCCGTTTTAAGTTTGTTTGGACCAATGGCTCTTTTGATCCCGTGAAAATTTCCAATGTCCGCAGTAGTCCAGTAGTCATTTGCACATCGCCTTGCAGTATGTTGGACCTTATTTCTAGATGCTCTTAATAGTCGTAAGTTTTCATCTGTTGGCATACCTTTGAACCAGAAGAATGCTGACCGTTTCTCATCCAACACAGCAGTCATCTCAGAAGATTTTGCTTCGAACCAGTCGCTTGTTCTAGCTTTCTTCGGACCGAAAGTGGAAAGTGCGACTCGGCCTATGCAGCATTTTATTGATTCCCAGTTTTCTAAAGCCGATTCAAGTGGGGTTCAAGGTAATTCAAG
>JACCGJ010003489.1:0-56237 GCA_013407085.1 Atriophallophorus winterbourni
TTGATCGGCACATTTCAGAAAAATTAAAAACTGATTGGTCGGGAATAACACGAAGACCACACGTCTAGTACAAGGCAACAGAGTAAAGCATCTTGAGTTCTAGTACCACGATGCGGAAACGATTGAGAAAATGTTTAGTTTAAACTTCCTATCCTTTGACTCAAGTCGAATCAAAGTCAAGCGGAAGATTGTGTTATTAACAATTATTCGAATTCTATGAGGTTGGATTATCAAAAAGTAATTTCTACCGTAATACCCAACAACTTCTGGCAGTCATATGCATAATTAAAGTGCAATTGTAAACCTTTTTTATCCCGGATGCTAAACCTGTGCACTGCAATGCAGAACAAACGTGAGTTGGCGGCAAGAACTGTGGTGATCTGATGTCGACTGTGTCGCTCCAATGCACTCATCACAGAAACATGAACTTGCAATGTGTTGGAAAGGGTCTGTGTCCGATCGCGGGAATGTATCCATGATAAATAAACTTTATAACGAAAAGCATAGGGCAATTGGTTAAACCATACATGAAAGGTTTTCCAGATGAGTCGTTTGATTGAATAAAAAGGGTGGGAATCCGTTACAATCTGGCGTCCAAATTCGCAGCGTTTAAACTTGAACGTGAGCATGGATTACGCAAGCTGGCTAATTGGTCAGTTGATGTTGATCACAACTGGAAACAAACAAGGCGAATTAGGGGTTAAGCGAAATGCGGATGTGCAATTTTAATCTGGTCGCTTTACGTACTGACACGCACAATATGACGAATCTACTCTCTCAGAACGAAAATGTGTACGCTGCACTCGAATCCATAAATAGAAAACACAAACAATAAGCAAAAGAGGCTAAGAATAAAAGACTTTATTCTGAATTTGGTCTGTTACAACTATCGATAATCACGGTATGCGATTAAGCGGAAGTAATCGGAGTTCATTCTATCTAATCCAACAATTTACAGAAACAATTCGGAGATGTATTTCGTGATGATCTGGGGTACTGCATGAGGTTTCAAGCTAAATCACATTTCCATCCCTGGCAAAAACCCGTTTTCCGACCCAAGCGTGCGGTACCGTACTACACTATCTAACAGATAGACGAAGAACTCACTCAAAAACAAGCTGGTGTTCTTGTGCGTGTCACATACTGTGCTTGGGAGGCCTAGATAGCAGTCGTGAAAAGCAAAGGATTCGACCTACTTATCCACTGGACAAAAAATGCTCTTGAATCAAACTGTTACCGTCATCATTTCCAGAGTATCTGTTCACAATCCTAAACGGAGGCACGCGCTATGCAAAACTGGAACTAGCTGATGCTCACCTCCAAATATATGTTGATCCGCCTGTCGTGAACTATTGACTGTCAACTCAAATCGCGGCTTGTTCCAATACCCTAGATTACCGTTCGGAATAAAACCGCTCCAGTTATTTGCCAACAAGTCATTGACACAGTACTAGCTGACCTTCTCGGAGTTGCAATAAATATGCATGATATTTTAATTGTGGGAGCATTCTCTAATCAATTACAATCATGTATATTGGTTGTCCTCCAAGATATACATGCCTGCGGATCCCGTGCACGACCGGAAAATGCTAGTTCTATCTTACAGCTATCAAGTATCCCGGATGTATTTTCGATACATTTGGACGTCACCCAGTCCCAGAGAACATTAGGGCTATGCAGGAAATGCCAGTTCCAAAAGGTCAAACGACGTTGCGCTCTTTTATTGGACTGATCAGTGATAATAGAGTATTCCTACCCTCCTTCCAACATTCTAGCGCCTCTCAATAGACTTTTGTTCATATATCATAAATGGAAATAAGATTCAGAATGTGCGCCGCGTTCATTTAATTGATATTAATGCTGCGATCAGACCAACTACTCACTCAATGTGACCCTCATCTACCGATTACTGTTCCTGCAGATGCGTCACAGCATGGTGTGGGAGCAGTCATTTTACACATTATTGCGGATGGTTCCCAGAAGACTAATATGCATGCATTGAAAAAACACTGAAAAAAGGTAGAGAGTAGCTTCGTACAGATAGAAAGGAAAGCAATGGCCAGTGTATTTACAGTTCGACGGTTCCATAATGTGTCGAATAGCATGAAAATAGAGTTTGCAATGAATCGGTTATAGTAAGTTTTTGGTAACGTTTCGCTTCTGAACACAGAAGCTTCGTCAGACCAAGAGTGTCGATACGAACAGTGTTGAGGTTTAAATGGCATTCTCTTGACCAATCCTGATTTCTCTAAGCTAGACAGGGGGATCAAGATAATTGATCAACACCTCCTAATTGCTGTGTTCATCCCTAATTATTTATCAATTGCACAGGTCAGCGTCTGCTGACACTGCTTACGTAACCATGTGCGTATTAGGTGTGATGTTCGTTAATCCTTATCCGCCAGATAGTTGAGATATCCGCCCCATCCACCTTGTTCACCGCATTCGCCCCAGCCTTTGTTATTTCAACAGCCTCGGCGTGAAGTATTTCCCTATAAGATTTCACACACCGTCTTATCAATTTCACGTTATCAAGATCTACGCAGTGTCCAGTGTCTAACACGTGTTCAGCTAGGGCAGAATCCCGAATCAGTGATTGATATTCACTGGGATTGCGGGGTCGCTCTCCCACTCGTTTCCTGTGTTCGTTTACCCTAGTGCAGAGTTCTCTAGATGTTTGTCCAATGTAAATACCAGCGCAACCCTTGCAGTTGATTTTGTAGATGCAGTTCGTCGCACAACCTAAAGGAGTCTTATCTTTGAGATGCATTAATACGGAGCGGAGAGTTCTACCTGCCTTATATGTAACTCTAATACCTGCGCTATTCAACATTCGACTTATTCCTTCGGAGGCGCTTTTGACATACGGTAAAGATACCGTAGCTCGCCAAACTTTTTCCGTCTTTTTGCGCGAGACAGTCCAAGAACGGAAGTGTCCCTTCCGTAGACTCGGTTTCTTTTGTGACCTGGATTTTTGGATTCAAACTATTGAGATAACTATGAAATGCTTCTAGTCTGTTTCGCTTTATGATGACGAATGTATCGTCGACATAGCGCCACCATATCTTTGGTTTTAACGCTTCGTTTCTCGAAGCTATCTATACGAAATGCTCCATGTACATATTCGCTAGCACTGGAGAAATGGGTGAGCCCATCGCTAAACCATCGTTTTGCTTGTATAGCTGCCCAATAAATAAGAAGTGGTTCATATTTAGACAAATTGCTACACCGTTGATGATTTGGTGTACACTCAAGTTGGTACGATCCTTCAGGGTCATATCGGAGTTGAGTGATTTCCTCACTAATTCTAAAGCGCTTGTAGTGTCAACATTCGTGAACAAGGAGCGTACGTCAAAACTAACCATCATCTCATCCTCTTCAATTGTTACGGTACATAAGCGACGAACAAAAACAAACGAGTTCTTAATAGAAGAATTCGTGTTACCAACTAATGGTTTCAAAAGCTGAGCAAGGTGCTTAGCCAATTCGTGTGTTGGGGATCCAATGCCGTCTACAATGGGTCTTAAGGGGATGCCTGACTTATGTATCTTCGGAAGTCCATAGAACCTGGGTGTCTGAGCAGATTTTGGGTAGAGCATGAACCATAATCTCTGACCAATTTTTTCCTTAATTCCTCGCAGGTATCTTGAAACAACCCTCTTACGGTTATTCATAATGGTCGTAGCTCTAAGGTTGTCAATAAACTGATACGGAACTGCAAGGGTTGCGCTGGTGTTTACATTGGACAAACGTCTAGAGAACTCTGCACTAGGGTAAACGAACACAGGAAACGAGTGGGAAAGCGACCCCGCAATCCCAGTGAATAACAATCACTGATTCGGGATTCTGCCCTAGCTGAACACGTGTTAGACACTGGACACAGCGTAGATCTTGATAACGTGAAAGTGATAAGACGGGGTGTGAAATCTTATAGGGAAAGACTTCACGCCGAGGCTGTTGAAATAACAAAGGCTGTGGCGAATGCGGTGAACAAGGTGGATGGGGCGGATATCTCAACAATCTGGCGTTCGGTTTTGCAGCGGATTAGGATTAACGAACATCACACTTAATACGCACATGATTACGTAAGTAGTGTGTCGTCATACGCTGACCTGAACAATTAATAAACAATCAGGGATGAACACAGCAATTAGGTGTGATCAATTATCTTGATCAATTATCTTGATCTCACCTGTGTAGCTTAGTGAACTCGGGATTGGTCAAGAGAAGGCCATTTATACCTGAACACTGTTCGTACCAACACAATTGGTCTGACGAAGCTTTTGTGTTCAGAAGCGAAACGTTACCAAAAACTTACTATAACCGATTCACTGCAAACTCTTTTTTCATGATTATGGACTCCCGATCGGTCTCGAATATATTCAAATACTTTGCTGACTCCTACGAGCCTCGCGTTCGCAAACTGGCCAGCGAGTTGGTACGAACAGCCGAGACGGAAGCGAAATGGTATAATCATCGCATCTACAACTTGAGATGCCAGCAGAATAGAATCATACCAAGGGACTTGGTGGTCAAACCTCCGGATGATTCTCGCAATTCTCG
Organism: Atriophallophorus winterbourni; assembly: GCA_013407085.1. Classification (NCBI taxonomy): domain Eukaryota; kingdom Metazoa; phylum Platyhelminthes; class Trematoda; order Plagiorchiida; family Microphallidae; genus Atriophallophorus; species Atriophallophorus winterbourni. Next base: position 4,564 of record JACCGJ010003489.1, read on the forward strand.
GAAGGCTGCCGAAAATGCATCCAAAGTGTTCTTAAAACAAAGGATCTACAGGACCAATGAACACCTGACAAACGCGCGATCGAAAGCCTCCGGTTTGAAGACCGAATTGCGACATGTGTTATCTGAAGGGGATTTCTGCAACATTTGTGGAAAACACGCCAAGGTTTTGGCCGCACAGACCGAGCACATAAAAGAAAGACAAGTACGTAAGTTCAGCACTTTATTAACTTCAAAAGATAAATGTACCTCTGCTAGTTCTTTTGATGACAGGGCTCGACAATATTCTAAAGTATTTAATTTATCAGATAGGCCGCTATCGCAAACCGAACAAAGATTGTTGGAAAAGTGCCTCCGACGGAATAAGTCGCATGTTGAATAGCGCAATGTATTAAGAGTGACGTATAAGGCAGGTAGAACTCTCCGCTCCGTATTAATGCATCTCAAAGATAAGACTCCTTTAGGTTGTGCGACGAACTGCATCTACAAAATCAACTGCAAGGTTTGCGCTGGTGTTTACGTTGGACAAACGTCTAGAGAACTCTGCACTAGGGTAAACGAACACAGAAAACGAGTGGGAAAGCGACCCCGCAATCCCAGTGAATATCAATCACTGATTCGGGATTCTGCCCTAGCTGAACACGTGTTAGACACTGGACACTGCGTAGATCTTGATAACGTGAAAGTGATAAGACGGGGTCCGAAATCTTATAGGTAAAGACTTCACGCCGAGGCTGTTGAAATAACAAAGGCTGGAGCGAATGCGTTGAACAAGGTGGATGGGGCGGATATCTCAACTATCTGGCGTTCGGTTTCGCAGCGGATAAGGATTAACGAACATCACAACTAATACGCACATGGTTACGTAAGCAGTGTCAGCAGACGCTGACCTGTGCAATCGATAAATAATTAGGGATGAACACAGCAATTAGGAGGTGTAGATCAATTATCTTGATCCCCCTGTCTAGCTTAGAGAAATCAGGATTGGCCAAGAGAATGCCATTTAAACCTCAACACTGTTCGTATCGACACCCTTGGTCTGACGAAGCTTCTGTGTTCAGAAGCGAAACGTTACCAAAAACTTACTATAACCGATTCATTGCAAACTCTATTTTCGTGATTATGGACTTCTGATCGGTCTCGAATATATTCAAATACTGTGGCGAATGGCAGTTTGCAGGTTATTGCCCATTCAAGTAACACCGATGCCAGAGGTGCAACAGAAAGGGGCTTAATGAAAATTACTGCACAGCAAACTATTTCGAGAAAACTGTGTTCAAATATTCCTATCAGTCTCATCCCGTCTACGCTACCTCCAAAACCCCAGATCATGGAAATTCAGCGTAAGAATTACACACTGGACGTTTGGACATTAGACTTCCGATTAAAGATCCATTCCGTTATTGTTCTGTTTTACTGGCGGTTGGGTTAAGGACTACGCATAGATTGATAGTACGCAACAACAGTATATGCTGCAATGTCAACGATACGTCTATTATAACATATAAAATCCTTCACGGACGACGCTTTACCCTCTGAAGTGATAACAAACAGGTGCTCGCTGATTTTAGTTCAGAAACAGGAATACTAACACATTCGGCAAGACGACTGCAAAGATGGGCAATCACACTTCTCAGGTATGACTTCGATATAAGGTATCGACGGAGCGAATAGATCAGTCAAGCAGATCATCCATCATCATCACAGACAGCATTACACCGGTAACACCTACCGAATGCTTAACTGCCACACAACCATGAAAAAGTAAAATCTAAAAAGATGGGGAAGGGTGGGACTTGAATAGCTACGGATTTGATAGAAGAGTAAGCACAAACAAACTGGGAAGAGGTGCCTACACCTCGAATGGAACATGCATTCAAACAATTTTCGTGAACGAGTAGAGCAACATCAGCACGGCAGCTTCCTTGCGGCTTTCACTGTCATGCATCATAACAAGCTTTTCTCGTCACTCCGCTTGACAACATACAAGGTTAGCCTATGCCATGTGACGGTTTGGCGACCCCGAGATTTACGCCAATCAGGATGTGGCCTCGCAAAAAGAACCTGTTTCGGAAGTCGGTGGTCCGGCATCCGTAAAACGTGACCCAACCAGCGTAAACTATGCAGGTTGATCTGCTTCTCTATATCGACATTACTACCAAACAACTTATTTCGGAGAGCATCGGTGCGCATACGATTGTAACAGCTAACTCCTAGAATGCTGCGGAGACAGCGGTTGTCAAATACTTGGAGACGCTGAATGTGTTCTTTACGTAAGGTCCAGGTTTCGCACCCATACAGTAACACAGCCCGCACTGTCGCTTTATAGACTCTACCCTAGAGTAGCAGAGACAGTCCTTTCTGACGCCAGAGGTGACCTAGGTTGCGGAATGCTACGGTCGCTTTAGAAATGCGTTCCGAGACCTCGTTATCTAACGATGCAGAATTATTGATACAACTACCGAGATACGTAAAACGATCCACAATTTCAAGCGCCTGATTGTCAAGTAATAAAGCCTTGTTCGATAAGTCGATGTCCTGCAGAAGAACACTGCACTTGGAGGGCGCAAAACGCATTCCAAATGCGGGCACAATACTAGATAGCTTGTTCAGTATCGCTTGTGCATCTGTGTATGAGTCGAAGAGCAGAACTATGTCATCAGCATAATCCAAGTCGAGAAGCTTGACGCCTAGCATTATGTGAACTCCGAAGGCTGGAGCACCGTCGCTGCATAATTCCATGATAGCATCAATTACGAAATTGAACAAAAACGGAGAAATCGGACATCCTTGTCGGACGCCACTTGTAGTGTTAAATTTGGGAGAAAGTTCGTTGTAAACCTTAACGCATCCGGATGTATGAGCATAAAGTGCGCGTAGTATGTTGACATACTTATGCGGAACGCCTTTGAACAGCAAGGTCTTAAACAGGACATTTCGATCGACTGAATCAAATGCTCCTTTGAAGTCTAAAAAGATGGCTATTGTCGGCTGTCGATAGGTGTGCCGCAGTTCTAATATCCGTCGAAGAGTAAAAATGTGGTCGACACAGACTCTGCCAGGCCGGAAGCCAGCTTGCTGCTCACGGATCTGTGATTCCCTATGCGATGTTAATCTTCGAAGACATATGGACGCTAATAATCTCGTAATGATGGGAGTGAGACTTATCCCACGGTGATTAGAGCATGAGCTTCGCACACCTTTTTTAAATATAGTTATGATAACTGATTCGCCCCAACTCGGAGGGACGGATTCTGACATCCACACTTCACGGAGGAGATCTCCTAATGTGCTGATTAGTACTTGGCCACCTTCTTTGAACAAGACAGGTGGTATGTCATCGGGGCCAGCAGCTTTGAATCGTTTCATAGATTCGATACATGCTTTAATTTCTAAATCATTAGGGGGATCTACGCTAACAGGCCAAGGATCACACTGCCTCAAGTGAGGGAATGATTCTGTTGCAGGCGACCAGCTGAATTGTTCTTCAAAATGTTCGGCCCAGTGTGACAGGCGGCGATTCTTATTAGTGATAAGAGTACCGTCTAATTCCGCTATAGTCTCACTCACTCCTTGTTTCGTAGGCCCAGTCAATCGAATGAGTTGGAAGAGTTTTCGCACGTTACCCGCATTATTTGCTATTTCCATTTCTTCGACCTTATTTAGCCACCACCTTTCTCTGTCTAGTCTTAGGCTCCGTTTAAGTTCATTCCTCACGCGTCTACGCTCTGTGTTGTGTCCAGGACCATGAGGTATTTCGCGTCGCTGGTGAAGAATTTCTATAGAGCGCTGTGAAATCTAGTGGGACTTTTGGGTTGGTTGTGCAGTCTTACAGGCTGTTATTGCGGCGACTCGCATAATCCCTGCTATTTTGTTCCACCTTTCATCGGTAGTTGCATACTGGGCAACTGGGAGTGAGTTACTCAAGGTGGTCCTATAAATGTCTTGAACTGCAGGCTGAAAGAATTTTTCGACAGCAATGCGTTTCCCATTCGTGGGCTTCGCACCGGAGAACTTTAACGAGAACCTACATCGCACACGAGCATGATCTGAATCTACGCAGGTATTCCAAAAAGAGCGGCAGTCCTCAATGCAACCTCTCCAGCGAGCACTTATGGCGATATGGTCGATTTGGGCCGAAGGTTGGCTTCCATCCGGCGAGCGCCATGTGGCACATTGACATCTTTTATGACGAAAGGAGGTGCTGCTAATGAATAATCGAGATTGTGCACAGAATTGTATAAACCGTTCGCCATTATCTGTGCGTTGTCTTTCAAGACCAAACATGCCACCTAATTGTGATTCAGATGTATCTAAGCGGCCTAGTCTGGCATTCATATCTCCTGCTAAGACAACGATATCGGAGCTTTTCGCACGTCGCAAAAGAGCATGAAGATCGTCGTAGAAGGCGTTCTTCTCGTCGTCGGAATTGGTGTTAGTTGGAGCGTAAGTTGCTACAATAAACAAGCATCTCTGATTAGAAGATTTTGAGTTTGGTCTAATATTAGTGGCTAGCCTAACTGCGCACATCCTGCTATTACAAGGAATCCAATCGATTAGACATGATTAGGCACGCGAATTCAGCACTATACCAACACCCGCCTGTCCTGAAAGGGCAGCTACAGAATCACCAGAGCAGCGCAAAAAGTAACGAGTTGAAAGGTTTGGGGCAGTAAGTTCGGTGATTATAGACGGATCATATAAGCGCGTTTCCGATAAACAGCAAACATCAATAGATAGACTATCTGAGGTAAGAGCCAGTGCAGCTTGCTGGCCTATTTGTCTCAAGGTCCTGACATTCATGGCTCCGATGTGAGCAGATGTGAGAAGGTGAGTTGCTCTTACCCGATTTATTTTAAACACTAAGATTCCGAAAGAAGACTTCGATATTGCTGACGTAGCAGAGCAAACACTCGGTCGCCAATTATCTGATGCGAATAGAGCATTCCCGGTTAAAGTGTCAGATATTAAGAGGGAAACGAGATCAATTGTCTGAAGAGCCATCGAATACACACAAACGAAATGTCCACACAAAAATCGGAAGGTTTCATTATTGTCCCACTAGAGACGAGAATGGTCCCTTTTTATCATTAATGATTGACTCATGTACACTAACCGTGTGATAATCCCCTCTTCTCTCGTTTTTGATTTATCAGACAACACCATCTGAGACACCCCGGAAACGTTCGAATGAAAGCAATGGCAATATCTCATGTGTTCTGCCTGGGCAACGACAAAGATTTCGAACATGTGGTTCGTTCTTGCTCTTGGTGCCATCAAGCTGCAAAATCTTCCCCTCGTCAACAACCGATTCCATGGCCGCCCAAAACACAACGCTGGAAACGAGTCCAATTGGATTTTGCCGGGTAAATCGATAATGTGTCATATCTCTCTGTGGTTGACGCTCATTCAAAATGGTCAGAAATTACTCCTGTGAACTCGCAAACTGCAACCGATACCATCAATCCACTGAAGCAAAACTTCAGTTAACTTGGCTTACTAAGCACCATTATTTCTGACAACAGTTTGCGATACTCCTCCGCCCGTTAGGAACAGTTCTGTAGAGCACAAAATATTAATATTCTCCGGATTCCTCGTTCCAACCACAGAAACTAGCGAAACATTACATCAAGTTAAGCTCATGAGAGGCGAGAGAATTCGCGAACCGGCATCGAGGTCACAGGCTGGCCCTAGGAGGACAACGTACTAAACGTTTACGAGGGGAAATGTTGGGTGGTACGACCTCACCCAAGACGCGTGCGACCTAGTTAATTTCCTTATCAGAACAGTGCGCTTGCATTCTGTGGCATGTTGTAACCCTACGCTTAAATGTCCTTATCCGAGCATGCGTTGTCATACTCTGCACGGTCTACTTTGCTGCCTACCTCGCACACCCTGTTCTGGTCTTTATATAATAAGGTCCTGAGAACCTGTGCCAACAATCGCGCCTTTGTCATTTCATTACCATCCTGGGTTGTTCTGTTCAATGTCTCAGAGGGATTGGTCTCTCGTACTATCTAGTTGATCACCTGGCACAACTGTCTCTAGAATCGAGTACAGAACAATTTTACTATGTGCATTCAAAACATTTTCAAATGTTGGTGGATTCTCAGTAAATCGGAATCATTTAGCAACCGCTCCATCCGTGTGTCGTTTTTGTAGACCACAGTGTCATAAATTAAGTCAGTTAACCATGAAAACAAAGTTTGCAATGAATCGGTTATAGTAAGTTTTTGGTAACGTTTCGCTTCTGAACACAAAAGCTTCGTCAGTCCAAGGGTGTTGGTACGAACATTGTTCAGCTTTAAATGGCATTCTCTTGACCAATCCTGAGTTCTCTAAGCTAGACAGGGGAGATCAAGATAATTGATCACACCCCTGCTGTGTTCATCCCTAGTTGTTTATTAATTGCAAAGGTCAGCGTCAGCCGACACGGCGTGAAGTCTTTCCCTATAAGATTTCACACCCCGTCTTATCACTTTCACGCTATTAAGATCTACGCTGTTTCAAGAGAATGCCATTTAAAACTGAACACTGTTCGTACCAACACCCTTGGTCTGATGAAGGTTCTGTGTTTAGAAGCGAAACGTCACCAAACACTTACTATAACCGATTTATTGCATACTTTATTTTGATGATTATGGACTCGCGATCGGTCTCGAATATTTTTGAATACTTTTATAAGTCAGCAATGTAATGGAAAATGTTTGTGACAGATCGGGGAATCATAATCATGAAAAAATAAAGTTTGTCATGAATTTGTGAGAGTAGTTTATAGGTGACGTTTCGCTTCTGACACAGGAGCTTCGTCAGACCAAGGGTATCAGTACGAACAAGGATCATACGCTTGTTAAAAACTGCACAGTCCATTGTGGGTTCTGCGCTCGTTAAGGAGGACAGGCGCGTTCAATATCAACTGACGCACCACCACCCCTGCGTGCCGTATAATCCCTTAATTGTTCTAGTCTTGGCAGGTATGAATGACATCTGCTGACAGATTAGCGCGAGCTCGTAATCGGTGCGCACACTAGGATTTAAGCCCGTTAATGTTTATCCGCTGCAGGACCGGACGCCAGATTGTGGAGATATCAGCCCCATCCACCTTATTGACAGCATTCTTACCTTTGTTATCTCAACAGCCTCAGCGTGAAGTCGTTCCATGTATGGTTTTATTCCCCGCCTTATCACTTCTACGTTATCAAGATCTACGCTGTGACCGGTGTCCAGCACATGTTCAGCTAGTGCTGAATCTCTTATCAGTGTTTGATATTCACTGGAATTACGTGGCTGCTTACCGATTCGATTTTTATGTTCACGTATCCTAGTACTGAGTTCTCTGGATGTTTGTCCGATATATACTCCGAGCAAACCTTACAGTTGATTTTATATACGCAATTCGTCGCGCAGCCTGAAGGTGTTTTATCCTTGAGATGCGTTAATAAGGAACAGAGCGTTCTACCCCTTTTATACGTTACTCGTATACCTGCGTTATTCAAGATTCGACTTATCCCCTTTGACGCTTCCTTAACGTAAGGTATAGAAACTGTTGCACGCCAAACTTTTTCCGTTTTGGGTGCTGGGTATTTAACCCGTTTCAGTTGGCGTTTAATTAGGCTCTTAGGGTAACCATGATCAGCAAGTCGACGACTAACTTTTTGATGGGCTCGCTTTTTATCGATGGCATCGCTGCACAAGCGTTCAACTTTGTAGAGGGGGGGTGGTGGCAATAAAACATTTTGCAACTGCAAAATTAAATAGCTTCGTTGGGGGGTTGCGCTTGATGAGTACTTCAAGGATACAGTGGGTGCGATTGGCTTAGGACGATAGATCCGTAGTTGCTTATTTTACACAGTTCTGCTTTCGCGGCGAGACAGGTCCAAGAATGGCAAGTGTCACTTCTGTCGATTCAATTCCTTTGAACTTGGTTTGGGAATCCGGTTGTAAGGTTAATATGGAAGGCTCCAACCTGTCACGTTATAGAGGGACGAATGTATCGCGACATAAAACGCCACCATCAGTCTTTGGTCTGAAGAGCTACATTTGTTGAGAGCCTAACTCTTCAAAATGTTCCATGTACATATCCGCTAACACTGGAGAAATAGGCGAACCCATCGCTAAACCTTCCTTTTGCTTATATAACTGTCCATTAAACAAGAAGTGGTTCATATTCAGACAAATCGCTATACCGGTAACGATTTGCTGTACACTCAAGTTTGTACGATCTGCCAATGTCGCGTCTGAATTAATTGCATTTTTGCTAATTCTAGAGCGCTAGTAGTGTCCACGTTCGTAAACAGGGCGCTTACATCGAAGCTAACCATCATTTCATCCTCGTCGAGCGTTATTGTACTCAAACGACGAACGAAATCGAAAGAGTTCTTAATGAAAGAATCCCTGTTCCCGACTAGCGGTTTCAACAAATGAGCAAGATGCTTCGCTAATTCGTGTGTTGGGGATCCAATGCCATCCACGATAGGTCGCAGAGGGACGCCCACCTTATGTATTTTCGGGAGCCCGTAGAACCTAGGGGTCTGAGCAGATTTCGGGTATAGCCTGAACCATAATCCTTTACCTAGTTCCTCCTTGATTCCACGCAAGTATCTCGAACTCACCCACTTACGGTTATTCATAATCGACGTGGTTCTCCTGCTGTCAATAACTTCATAAGGACCTTTCGCAAGGTGTGGTTCAACCTTATTTCTTTAATCACTTTTTGAGGGTATCACCGTGGCCTTGCCTTTGTCGGCTCTAGTGATCACTATTCCCTCTTCTTTCCGCGGATTAAGAAGTACTCGCTGTTCATCTTGCGTAAGGTTACACCTTTCTGGCTGTTGTTTCTTAATAACACTGGCTATACACTTGCGTAATGCGTCTGCCTGTGTTTCCGGTAGCTGAGTTAAGGTAGATTCTACACATGGAATGATATCTTCAGGTTTTAAAACTTTTGTACTTAGTGAGAAGTTTAAACCTTTTTCCAACAATCTTTGTTCGGTCTGCGAGAGCGGCCTATCTGATAAGTTAATTACTTTAGAATATTGTTTAGCACTTTTATCAAAAGAACTAGTAGAATTACATTTATCCTTAGATGTTAAAAGAGTGGCGAACTTACGTTTCTGTTTCTCTCTAATTTGCTCCGTCTGTGTGGCCAAGACCTCGGTGTGTTTTCCACAGATTTTGCAGAAATCCACATCAGATAACTCCGCTCGCAATTCGGACTTCAACCTGGAGGCTTTCGAACGCGCGTGTGTCAGGTTTTCGTTGGCCCTGTGAATCCTTTGTTTTAGAAAAACTTTGGATGCGGTTTCGGCAGCCTTCCTTGAATTGCGTGAATTATCTGGGGATGTGACCACCAGATCCCTTGGTATGACTTTGTCCTGTTGACATCTCAGGTTGAAGACGCGATGATTCGTCCATCTGGCTTCTACGTGAGCTGTTCGTACCAACTCACTGGCCAATTTGCGAACTCGTGGTTCGTAAGAGTCAGCAATGTAATGGAAAATGTTTGTGACAGATCGGGGAATCATAATCATGACAAAATAAAGTTTGTAATGAATCTGTGAGAGTAGTTTATGGGTAACGTTTCGCTTCTGACACAGAAGCTTCTGCAGACCAAATATGTCAGTACGAACAGGGATCAAGCTTAAATTGCATTCACCTGAACAATCATACGCTTGTTAAGCACTGCACAGTCCATTGTGGGTTCTGCGCTCGTTAAGAAGACCAGGCGCGTTCAATATCAACTGACGCACCACCACCCCTACGTGCCGTATAATCCCTTAATTGTTCCAGTCTTGGCAGGTGTGAATGACATCTGCTGACAGATTAGCGCGATTGCGTAATCGGTGCGCACACTAGGAGTTACGCCCGGTAATGTTTATCCGCTGCAAGACCGGACGCCAGATTGTGGAGATATCAGCCCCATCCACCTAATTGACAGCATTCTTACCAGCCTTTGTTATCTCAACCGCCTCAGCGTGAAGTCGTTCCATGTATGGTTTTATTCCCCGCCTTATCACTTCCACGTTATCAAGATCTACGCTCTGACCGGTGTCCAGCACATGTTCAGCTAGTGCTGAATCTCTTATCAGTGTTTGATATTCACTGGAATTGCGTGGCTGCTTACCGATTCGATTTTTGTGTTCACTTATCCTAGTACTGAGTTCTCTGGATGTTTGTCCGGTATATACTCCCGAGCAACCCTTACAGTTGATTTTATATATACGCAATTCGTCGCGCAGCCTTAGGGTGTTTCATCCTTGAGATGCGTTAATAAGGAACGGAGCGTTCTACCCCTTTTATACGTTACTCGTATACCTGCGTTATTCAAGATTCGACTTATCCCTTATGACGCTTCCTTAACGTAAGCTATAGAAACTGTTGCACGCCAAACTTTTTCCGTTTTGGGTGCTGGGTATTTAACCCGTTTCACTTGGCGTTTAATTAGGCTCTTAAGTTAACCATGATCAGCAAGTCGACGACTAACTTTTTGATGGGCTCGCTCTTTATCGGTGGCATCGCTGCACAAGCGTTCAACTTTTGTAGAGCAGCGATTTTGCAACTGAATTAAATACTTGTTGGGGGTGCGCTGATGAGTACCTCAAGACCGCATCTGTGTCTGTTGGCTTACGATAGACCGTAGTGCTTATTTTACCATTCTGCTCTCGCGCGAGACAGTCCAAGAATGGAAGTGTTCCTTCTGTCGATTCAATCTCCTTTGTAACTTGGATTTTGGGATCCGGGTTGTTAAGGTAACTATGGAATGCTTCCAACCTGTCACGTTTCATGATGACGAATGTATCATCGACATAACGCTACCATATCTTTGGTCGAAGAGCTACATTTTTTAGAGCCAACGTTTCAAAATGCTACATGTACATATCCGCTAGCACTGGGGAAATAGGTGAATCCATCGCTAAACCTTCCTTTTGCTTATATAACTGTCCATTAAACAAGAAGTGGTTCATATTCAGACAAATCGCTATACCGTTAACGATTTGCTGTACACTCAAGTTTGTACGATCTGCCAATGTCGCGTTTGAATTAAGTGCATTTTTTGTTAATTCTAGAGCGCTAGTTGTGTCCACGTTCGTGAACAGGGCGCCTACATCGAAGCTAACCATCATTTCATCCTCGTCGAGCGTTATTGTACTCAAACGACGAACGAAATCAAAAGAGTTCTTAATGAAAGAATCCCTGTTCCCGACTAAGGGTTTCAACAAATGAGCGAGAGGCTTCGCTAATTCGTGTGTTACACATAAACTACGCTCAAAATTCATTACAAACTTTATCTTGTATAAGTCAGTTAACATTGAGGGGCAATGTCCCTAATGTCCTAAGGTAATTTCTGTAATTTCGCGCTGTTCTCATTATTCCGGAGTTTTCGGAACGTATCGCACGCGATGAGCGATGCGTACCAATATTTACGCATTAATTGAACTCAGGATGAAATATCTGACGCAAACACTTTGGTTGCGTAACCAACAGTCATTCGAAGTTGAAACAGTATCCCTTCTGCGTTGTCGTAAATAGAAGTCCATACTCATAGCGACATCGAATCCGCTAAGCATACGTAGCCCTCTTAAAAGAAACACCCAGAGTATGATCGTTGCGCGATCCACAAACGAATGATGGGTTAGCTAAAATCGATAGTATTTGTGCAGTTATCTCTTGTTTTCTCTCGAAGGGTTAGCGCACTGTATCGGGTCAATACTCAAGTGCAATGAAAATCTAGGTTGAAATTATGGTGAGATTAATTCGAAGTCTGCCAGTAAAACTATATTTGAAAACATAGATTGATGAGTACATTCATTTCTAGACGGTAACGTCGATCAGAAATAATCATATTATCAAGTAAACGCTCATTGACAATCGCATTAATTTGTTTACAGTAGTCGATGAAATCCGGGGCTTTTCAATACAGTTTCCTATGTAACAGGTGCCGTTCAAACTAAAGGAACAGCTCGTGCAATAAATGTAGACAACGATGCCGTTGCAGTTGTCAGAAAGAAGGTTTACCTTCAATTTGATGAATCGCCTTCATGGACTTTTTGCACCATACACCCGAAGCAAACTGGATTTGAGGATCCAGTCACTCGAATTCACTCCTATCACAGATTATTAGGAGAAGTTACGCCGAGCCACACAGGACAACGCTTGTAGAACAGGAGCTGGACTTGGTTGACAGAGGCCATATGAGTAGCGCGTCGTTAGAGAATTTACGGTAATGAGAGCATATTCGCAAAACAACTCTTTCTATGAACAACCATGAAATCAGCGAATTAGTATCAACCGTTTAAAATGGGATGGTAAACGCTAGTAGTTCAAGTAGTGACAGGAAACCCATCGTTATACTAGTGCATTTCTTGCACGTAAGCTTGTTTAATTGACTAATTATTCGAGCATTGTCATCCTTCGCACTTCAAACACGTCATTACTATTGATTGGAACATTCTATTTCGACACCACTGTGCTTGTTGGTCAACCCACATTTAGCAGTGTTGAGTATGAATTTGTCAAGTAATAGAAAAAAGTCGTTATGCGCATAAGAAACGTACATAATCGCAAATAGAAGCAAAACACTCTCAGTGTACCGTAAACCACTCGTAGTGTATCATTGTGCCAGTTTGTACGTAAGAAGCCACATTTTGTATTCTGTTTTTGCATAATCAATGACGGTCGGAAAAATCATGCACTCACTGTTTAAAACAGGTTTAAGTTTAAAAAAGAAATCACACACTCTTCTTGAGATAAAAACAAAGTTTCAGCGATACTTTGAATGAAAACGTGTTCCGAGGTCAATCTTCACGGTGATTAATACATGGTGACAATAACAACCGGTGCACTGAACTAAAGTTGCTAATATTCACTTCATCGTGATCTAGGTGACCGGTGCTCGCTTGAATCGATTTACCGCTAAAATGAACAACACACGATCATCACATTGAATGATGATTGTGCTAAATCGTGCATCATAAATTCAACACGAATCCGCTTAAACGTGAACGAAGGATATCAGCATATGCATTGAAAGATTTAACTAATATTTGTTAAAATTTATTTTTTGGGTAAACTGTTTTTTCTGTCAGTTGTACGTCGATATTATTTATATGTGGCGAACGAGAAACGTCGTTTCTCGACGGGTAGAGGATACTGCGATGATACTCTCAACTGAGTGAATTTTCAATTGGTTTTTGTTTGTCAAATTTTAATTGTTAGTGATATAATGTTCCTCATTAGTATGCATTTGAATCACACAAACCCCGCAACCGAAAAGGGGTGTTTGCACACGTCAGTGGGATACACGCACAAATCTTAATTACAATTAGTCCACTGTTTTGACATGTGGATCTTGATTATACTGTACCTACATGATCGTGCCTTGTGTGTGTGATGGAAATGTATGCAAATGAGTATGTTTGTTCAATATTATGGGTTGAACTCCATATACCTGCGTTTTCGCTCATGCGATCGACCTGATGTTCGCACCAACCCTATCCAACAGTTGCATACAAGATAATTTTTATGCATTGTTCAATGATTATAAACGTTTGACAATCTTAAACTTGTGTAAATTCTGCATCCCCATTCCGGAGTAACACAGCACTTGGAGTAAATTTGACAATTTTGAATGGATTATAAAACAACATTCGAATATGAAGAACTGTTGTCTGCGTGAATACGGAAGACGTTTACCATTCTAATTGCTATTTCACTTTGATAAACGCCTAATAATTTCGAGATTTATCAGGACGAGATGCTTGACTCATCTAGGCTTCAACATTTGCAATTTTGTTTGCTTAAAATCTTGTGTTAGCGTGTATAGATGCGTTTTTCATTTTGCACTTGTGATAAGTGAAAGCGATTACGTTCTGCAAGACCAACAGTATGTCTTTTCGTCTTCGTTTAATTATATAAACACAAATTCGTTCGTAATATATTAAACCTGGAGTCACTTGTATTACTCGGAGGTAACTGCTATACAAACAAATCGATGCAGTCAAACAATAAGTGACAACAACTGTGAACTGCAAACTGTGAACACTCAAGGTAAATGTTCTATAACTATCGCATCGCCATTGAGAGCTGTGTACCGTGACTAACAAAAATCGCCAAGTGATTATCACACAATTTCAATGGCGACTTATCTGCCACAGATCATCCGTCAAATGCTTGTAATGAAGATAGCGGTTAGAGTATCAACTGAAAACCATTATATTTGATGTTTCAACAATACAACTGGAGACCAAGCGGTTGAACCTAAAGCAAACCAACGGACCGCCAAAATAGAAGATCCTTTGATCGGCACATTTGAGAAGTACAAGGCAACAGAGTAAAGCACCTAGAGTTCTAGTAGCACGATGCGGAAACGATTGAGAAAATGTTTAGTTCGAACTTCCTATCCTTTGACTCAAGTCGAATCAAAGTCAAGCGGAAGATTGTGTTATTAACAATTATTCGAATTCTATGAGGTTGGATTATCAAAAAGTAATTTCTACCGTAATACCCAACAACTTCTGGCAGTCATATGCATAATTAAAGTGCAATTGTAAACCTTTTTTATCCCGGATGCTAAACCTGTGCACTGCAATGCAGAACAAACGTGAGTTGGCGGCAAGAACTGTGGTGATCTGATGTCGACTGTGTCGCTCCAATGCACTCATCACAGAAACATGAACTTGCAATGTGTTGGAAAGGGTCTGTGTCCGATCGCGGGAATGTATCCATGATAAATAAACTTTATAACGAAAAGCATAGGGCAATTGGTTAAACCATACATGAAAGGTTTTCCAGATGAGTCGTTTGATTGAATAAAAAGGGTGGGAATCCGTTACAATCTGGCGTCCAAATTCGCAGCGTTTAAACTTGAACGTGAGCATGGATTACGCAAGCTGGCTAATTGGTCAGTTGATGTTGATCACAACTGGAAACAAACAAGGCGAATTAGGGGTTAAGCGAAATGCGGATGTGCAATTTTAATCTGGTCGCTTTACGTACTGACACGCACAATATGACGAATCTACTCTCTCAGAACGAAAATGTGTACGCTGCACTCGAATCCATAAATAGAAAACACAAACAATAAGCCAAAGAGGCTAAGAATAAAAGACTTTATTCTGAATTTGGTCTGTTACAACTATCGATAATCACGGTATGCGATTAAGCGGAAGCAATCGGAGTTCATTCTATCTAATCCAACAATTTACAGAAACAATTCGGAGATGTATTTCGTGATGATCTGGGGTACTGCATGAGGTTTCAAGCTAAATCACATTTCTATCCCTGGCAAAAACCCGTTTTCCGACCCAAGCGTGCGGTACCGTACTACACTATCTAACAGATAGACGAAGAACCCACTCAAAAACAAGCTGGTGTTCTTGTGCGTGTCACATACTGTGCTTGGGAGGCCTAGATTGCAGTCGTAAAAAGCAAAGGATTCGACCTACTTATCCACTGGACAAAAAAATGCTCTTGAATCAAACTGTTACCGTCATCATTCCCAGAGGATCTGTTCACAATCCTAAACGGAGGCACGCGCTATGCCAAACTGGAACTAGCTGATGCTCACCTCCAAATATATGTTGATCCGCCTGTCGTGAACTATTGACTGTCAACTCAAATCGCGGCTTGTTCCAATACCCTAGATTACCGTTCGGAATAAAACCGCTCCAGTTATTTGCCAACAAGTCATTGACACAGTACTAGCTGACCTTCTCGGAGTTGCAATAAATATGCATGATATTTTAATTGTGGGAGCATTCTCCAATCAATTACAATCATGTATATTGGTTGTCCTCCAAGATATACATGTCTGCGGATCCCGTGCACGACCGGAAAATGCTAGTTCTATCTTACATCTATCAAGTATCCCGGATGTATTTTCGATACATTTGGACGTCACCCAGTCCCAGAGAACATTAGGGCTATGCAGGAAATGCCAGTTCCAAAAGGTCAAACGACGTTGCGCTCTTTTATTGGACTGATCAGTGATAATAGAGTATTCCTACCCTCCTTCCAACATTCTAGCGCCTCTCAATAGACTTTTGTTCATATATCATAAATGGAAATAAGATTCAGAATGTGCGCCGCGTTCATTTAATTGATATTAATGCTGCGATCAGACCAACTACTCACTCAATGTGACCCTCATCTACCGATTACTGATTCTGCAGATGCGTCACAGCATGGTGTGGGAGCAGTCATTTTACACATTATTGCGGATGGTTCCCAGAAGACTAATATGCATGCATTGAAAAAACACTGAAAAAAGGTAGAGAGTAGCTTCGTACAGATAGAAAGGGAAGCAATGGCCAGTGTATTTACAGTTCGACGGTTCCATAATGTGGCGAATGGCATGAAAATAGAGTTTGCAATGAATCGGTTATAGTAAGTTTTTGGTAACGTTTCGCTTCTGAACACAGAAGCTTCGTCAGACCAAGAGTGTCGATACGAACAATGTTGAGGTTTAAATGGCATTCTCTTGACCAATCCTGATTTCTCTAAGCTAGAGAGGGTGATCAAGATAATTGATCAACACCTCCTAATTGCTGTGTTCATCCCTAATTATTTATCAATTGCACAGGTCAGCGTCTGCTGACACTGCTTACGTAACCATGTGCGTATTAGGTGTGATGTTCGTTAATCCTTATCCGCCAGATAGTTGAGATATCCGCCCCATCCACCTTGTTCACCGCATTCGCCCCAGCCTTTGTTATTTCAACAGCCTCGGCGTGAAGTCTTTCCCTATAAGATTTCACACACCGTCTTATCACTTTCACGTTATCAAGATCTACGCTGTGTCCAGTGTCTAACACGTGTTCAGCTAGGGCAGAATCCCGAATCAGTGATTGATATTCACTGGGATTGCGGGGTCGCTTTCCCACTCGTTTCCTGTGTTCGTTTACCCTAGTGCAGAGTTCTCTAGACGTTTGTCCAATGTAAACACCAGCGCAACCCTTGCAGTTGATTTTGTAGATGCAGTTTGTCGCACAACCTAAAGGAGTCTTATCTTTGAAATGCATTAATACGGAGCGGAGAGATCAACCTGCCTTATATGTAACTCTAATACCTGCGCTATTCAACATTCGACTTATTCCTTCGGAGGCGCTTTTGACATACGGTAAAGATACCGTAGCTCGCCAAACTTTTTCCGTCTTTTTGCGCGAGACAGTCCAAGAACGGAAGTGTCCCTTCCGTAGACTCGGTTTCTTTTGTGACCTGGATTTTTGGATTCAAACTATTGAGATAACTATGAAATGCTTCTAGTCTGTTTCGCTTTATGATGACGAATGTATCGTCGACATAGCGCCACCATATCTTTGGTTTTAACGCTTCGTTTCTCGAAGCTATCTCTTCGAAGTGCTCCATGTACATATTCGCTAGCACTGGAGAAATGGGTGAGCCCATCGCTAAACCATCGTTTTGCTTGTATAGCTGTCCATTAAATAAGAAGTGGTTCATATTTAGACAAATTGCTACACCGTTGATGATTTGTTGTACACTCAAGTTGGTACGATCCTTCAGGGTCATATCGGAGTTGAGTGATTTCCTCACTAATTCTAAAGCGCTTGTAGTGTCAACATTCGTGAACAAGGAGCTTACGTCAAAACTAACCATCATCTCATCCTCTTCAATTGTTACGGTACATAAGCAACGAACAAAAACAAACGAGTTCTTAATAAAAGAATTCGTGTTACCAACAAATGGTTTCACAAGCTGAGCAAGGTGCCTAGCCAATTCGTGTGTTGGGGATCCAATGCCGTCTACAATGGGTCTTAAGAAGATGCCTGACTTATGTTTCTTCGGAAGTCCATAGAACCTGAGTGTCTGAGCAGATTTTGGGTAGAGCATGAACCTCCTAATTGCTGTGTTCATCCCTAATTATTTATCAATTGCACAGGTCAGCGTCTGCTGACACTGCTTACGTAACCATGTGCGTATTAGGTGTGATGTTCGTTAATCCTTATCCGCTGCAAAACCGAACGCCAGATAGTTGAGATATCCGCCCCATCCACCTTGTTCAACGCATTCGCCCCAGCCTTTGTTATTTCAACAGCCTCGGCGTGAAGTCTTTCCCTATAAGATTTCACACCCCGTCTTATCACTTTCACGTTATCAAGATCTACGCAGTGTCCAGTGTCTAACACGTGTTCAGCTAGGGCAGAATCCGAATCAGTGATTGATATTCACTGGGATTGCGGGGTCGCTTTCCCACTCGTTTCCTGTGTTCGTTTACCCTAGTGCAGAGTTCTCTAGATGTTTGTCCAATGTAAACACCAGCGCAACCCTTGCAGTTGATTTTGTAGATGCAGTTCGTCGCACAACCTAAAGGAGTCTTATCTTTGAGATGCATTAATACGGAGCGGAGAGTTCTACCTGCCTTATATGTAACTCTAATACCTGCGCTATTCAACATTCGACTTATTCCTTCGGAGGCGCTTTTGACATACGGTAGAGATACCGTAGCTCGCCAAACTTTTTCCGTCTTCGGTTGCGGATGTTTAACTCGGTTCAACTGCGCTTAATTAAGCTCTTGGGGTAACCATGATTTGCAAGTCGGCGACTGACTTCTTCATGAGATCGTCTCTTATCTGCATCATCGCTGCAAAGGCGGTCAACCTTGTAGAATAGCGATTTTGCTATGGACTGAAATACCCTTTTAGGGTGCGCAGATGTGAATCTCAAAATGGCATCCGTGTCGATAGGCTTACGATATACCGTTGTTCATATCTTGCCGTTGTCTTTTTGCGCGAGACAGTCCAAGAACGGAAGTGTCCCTTCCGTAGACTCGGTTTCTTTTGTGACCTGGATTTTTGGATTCAAACTATTGAGATAACTATGAAATGCTTCTAGTCTGTTTCGCTTTATGATGACGAATGTATCGTCGACATAGCGCCACCATATCTTTGGTTTTAACGCTTCGTTTCTCGAAAGCTATCTATTCGAAATGCTCCATGTACATATTCGCTAGCACTGGAGAAATGGGTGAGCCCATCGCTAAACCATCGTTTTGCTTGTATAGCTGTCCATTAAATAAGAAGTGGTTCATATTTAGACAAATTGCTACACCGTTGATGATTTGTTGTACACTCAAGTTGGTACGATCCTTCAGGGTCATATCGGAGTTGAGTGATTTCCTCACTAATTCTAAAGCGCTTGTAGTGTCAACATTCGTGAACAAGGAGCTTACGTCAAAACTAACCATCATCTCATCCTCCCCAATTGTTACGGTACATAAGCGACGAACAAAATCAAACGAGTTCTTAATAAAAGAATTCGTGTTACCAACTAATGGTTTCAAAAGCTGAGCAAGGTGCTTAGCCAATTCGTGTGTTGGGGATCCAATGCCGTCTACAATGGGTCTTAAGGGGATGCCTGACTTATGTATCTTCGGAAGTCCATAGAACCTGGGTGTCTGAGCAGATTTTGGGTAGAGCATGAACCATAATCTCTGACCAAGGTTTTCCTTAATTCCTCGCAGGTATCTTGAAACAACCCTCTTACGGTTATTCATAATGGTCGTAGCTCTAAGGT
The DNA here is from genome assembly GCA_013407085.1 of Atriophallophorus winterbourni. Lineage (NCBI taxonomy): Eukaryota > Metazoa > Platyhelminthes > Trematoda > Plagiorchiida > Microphallidae > Atriophallophorus > Atriophallophorus winterbourni. The sequence goes on from JACCGJ010003489.1 coordinate 24,091, forward strand.
TGTCAATAAACTGATACGGAACTGCAAGGGTTGCGCTGGTGTTTACATTGGACAAACGTCTAGAGAACTCTGCACTAGGGTAAACGAACACAGGAAACGAGTGGGAAAGCGACTTCGCAATCCCAGTGAATATCAATCACTGATTCGGGATTCTGCCCTAGCTGAACACGTGTTAGACACTGGACACTGCGTAGATCTTGATAACGTGAAAGTGATAAGACGGGGTGTGAAATCTTATAGGGAAAGACTTCACGCCGAGGCTGTTGAAATAACAAAGGCTGGAGCGAATGCGTTGAACAAGGTGGATGGGGCGGATATCTCAACTATCTGGCGTTCGGTTTTGCAGCGGATAAGGATTAACGAACATCACACCTAATACGCACATGGTTACGTAAGCAGTGTCAGCAGACGCTGACCTGTGCAATTGATAAATAATTAGGGATGAACACAGCAATTAGGAGGTGTAGATCAATTATCTTGATCCCCCTGTCTAGCTTAGAGAAATCAGGATTGGCCAAGAGAATGCCATTTAAACCTCAACACTGTTCGTATCGACACCCTTGGTCTGACGAAGCTTCTGTGTTCAGAAGCGAAACGTTACCAAAAACTTACTATAACCGATTCATTGCAAACTCTATTTTCATGATTATGGACTCCCGATCGGTCTCGAATATATTCAAATACTTTGCTGACTCCTACGAGCCTCGAGTTCGCAAACTGGCCAGCGAGTTGGTACGAACAGCCGAGACGGAAGCGAAATGGTATAATCATCGCATCTACAACTTGAGATGCCAGCAGAATAGAATCATACCAAGGGACTTGGTGGTCAAACCTCCGGATGATTCTCGCAATTCTCGGAAGGCTGCCGAAAACGCATCCAAAGTGTTCTTAAAACAAAGGATCCACAGGACCAATGAACACCTGACAAACGCGCGATCGAAAGCCTCCAGTTTGAAGTCCGAATTGCGACATGTGTTATCTGAAGTGGATTTCTGCAACATTTGTGGAAAACACGCCAAGGTTTTGGCCGCACAGACCGAGCACATAAAAGAAAGACAAGTACGTAAGTTCAGCACTTTATTAACTTCAAAAGATAAATGTACCTCTGCTAGTTCTTTTGATGACAGGGCTCGACAATATTCTAAAGTATTTAATTTATCAGATAGGCCGCTATCGCAAACCGAACAAAGATTGTTGGAAAAGGGCTTAAACTTCTCGTTAAGTAAAAAATTCTTAAAAGCTGAGGATGTTATTCCTTGCGTAGAATCCGCCCTCAACCAGCTACCTGAAAATCAGACAGATGCACTACGAAACGGTATATCTAGTATTATCAAAAAACAACAACCAGAAAGGATGAACCTTACGCGAGATGAACAACAAGCACTTCTTAAATTGCGAAAAGAAGAGGAAATATTGATCACTGAAAATTCATGTACTCGATTAAAGCCATTTTTCTTCTTCTCTTCTACATCTTCACTGAGGCAGATAAACGCAAAGCAACTGTGATTCTTTCTAAAAGTGATCATAGAGATAAGGCAGAGTCACACCTTGCTGAAGGTCCGTATCAGTTTATTGACAACCTTAGAGCTAAGACCATTATGAATAACCGTAAGAGGGTTGTTTCAAGATACCTGCGAGGAATTAAGGAAAACCTTGGTCAAAGATTATGGTTCATGCTCTACCCAAAATCTGCTCAGACACCCAGGTTCTATGGACTTCCGAAGATACATAAGTCAGGCATCCCCTTAAGACCCATTGTAGACGGCATTGGATCCCCAACACACGAATTGGCTAAGCACCTTGCTCAGCTTTTGAAACCATTAGTTGGTAACACGAATTCTTTTATTAAGAACTCGTTTGTTTTTGTTCGTCGCTTATGTACCGTAACAATTGAAGAGGATGAGATGATGGTTAGTTTTGACGTAAGCTCCTTGTTCACGAATGTTGACACTACAAGCGCTTTAGAATTAGTGAGGAAATCACTCAACTCCGATATGACCCTGAAGGATCGTACCAACTTGAGTGTACACCAAATCATCAACGGTGTAGCAATTTGTCTAAATATGAACCACTTCTTATTTATTGGACAGCTATACAAGCAAAACGATGGTTTAGCGATGGGCTCACCCATTTCTCCAGTGCTAGCGAATATGTACATGGAGCACTTCGAATAGATAGCTTCGAGAAACGAAGCGTTAAAACCAAAGATATGGTGGCGCTATGTCGACGATACATTCGTCATCATAAAGCGAAACAGACTAGAAGCATTTCATAGTTATCTCAATAGTTTGAATCCAAAAATCCAGGTCACAAAAGAAACCGAGTCTACGGAAGGGACACTTCCGTTCTTGGACTGTCTCGCGCAAAAAGACAACGGCAAGATATGAACAACGGTGTATCGTAAGCCTATCGACACGGATGCCATTTTGAGATTCACATCTGCGCACCCTAAAAGGGTATTTCAGTCCATAGCAAAATCGCTATTCTACGAGGTTGACCGCCTTTGCAGCGATGATGCAGATAAGAGACGATCTCATGAAGAAGTCAGTCGCCGACTTGCAAATCATAGTTACCCCAAGAGCTTAATTAAGCGCAGTTGAACCGAGTTAAACATCCGCAACCGAAGACGGAAAAAGTTTGGCGAGCTACGGTATCTCTACCGCATGTCAAAAGCGCCTCCGAAGGAATAAGTCGAATGTTGAATAGCGCATGTATTAGAGTTACATATAAGGCAGGTAGAACTCTCCGCTCCGTATTAATGCATCTCAAAGATAAGACTCCTTAGGTTGTGCGACGAACTGCATCTACAAAATCAACTGCAAGGGTTGCGCTGGTGTTTACATTGGACAAACATCTAGAGAACTCTGCACTAGGGTAAACGAACACAGGAAACGAGTGGGAGAGCGACCCCGCAATCCCAGTGAATATCAATCACTGATTCGGGATTCTGCCCTAGCTGAACACGTGTTAGACACTGGACACTGCGTAGATCTTGATAACGTGAAAGTGATAAGACGGGGTCTGAAATCTTATAGGTAAAGACTTCACGCCGAGGCTGTTGAAATAACAAAGGCTGGAGCGAATGCGTTGAACAAGGTGGATGGGGCGGATATCTCAACTATCTGGCGTTCGGTTTTGCAGCGGATAAGGATTAACGAACATCACACCTAATACGCACATGGTTACGTAAGCAGTGTCAGCAGACGCTGACCTGTGCAATTGATAAATAATTAGGGATGAACACAGCAATTAGGAGGTGTAGATCAATTATCTTGATCCCCCTGTCTAGCTTAGAGAAATCAGGATTGGCCAAGAGAATGCCATTTAAACCTCAACACTGTTCGTATCGACACCCTTGGTCTGACGAAGCTTCTGTGTTCAGAAGCGAAACGTTACCAAAAACTTACTATAACCGATTCACTGCAAACTCTATTTTCATGATTATGGACTCCCGATCGGTCTCGAATATATTCAAATACTGTGGCGAATGGCAGTTTGCAGGTTATTGCCCATTCAAGTAACACCGATGCCAGAGGTGCAACAGAAAGGGGCTTAATGAAAATTACTGCACAGCAAACTATTTCGAGAAAACTGTGTTCAAATATTCCTATCAGTCTCATCCCGTCTACGCTACCTCCAAAAACCCCAGATCATGGAAATTCAGCGTAAGAATTACACACTGGACGTTTGGACATTAGACTTCCGATTAAAGTTCCATTCCGTTATTGTTCTGTTTTACTGGCGGTTGGGTTAAGGACTACGCATAGATTGATAGTACGCAACAACAGTATATGCTGCAATGTCAACGATACGTCTATTATAACATATAAAATCCTTCACGGACGACGCTTTACCCTCTGAAGTGATAACAAACAGGTGCTCGCTGATTTTAGTTCAGAAACAGGAATACTAACACATTCGGCAAGACGACTGCAAAGATGGGCAATCACACTTCTCAGGTATGACTTCGATATAAGGTATCGACGGAGCGAACAGATCAGTCAAGCAGATCATCATCATCATCAAAGACAGCAATACACCGGTAGCACGTACCGAATGCTTAACTGCCATACAACCATGAAAAAGTAAAATCCTAAAAGATTGGGAAGGGTGGGACTTAAATTGCTACGGCTTCTATAGAAGAGTAAGCACAAACAAACTGGGAAGAGGAGCCTACACCTCGAATGGAACATGCATTCAAACAAGTTTCGTGAACGAGTAGAGCAACACCAGCACGGCAGCTTCCTTGCGGCTTTCACTGTCATGCCATCATAACAAGCTTTTTCTCGTCACATCCGCTTGACAACATACAAGTTATGCCTATGCCATGTGACAGTTTGGCCACCCCGAGATTTACGCCAATCAGGATGTGGCGTCGCAAAAAGAATCTGTTTCGGAATTCGGTGGTCCGGCATCCGTAAAACGTGACCCAACCAGCGTAACCTATGCAGGTTGATCTGCTTCTCTATATCGACATTACTACCAAACAACTTATTTCGGAGAGCATTGGTGCGCATACGATTGTAACAGCTAACTCCTAGAATGCTGCGGAGACAGCGGTTGTCAAATACTTGGAGACGCTGAATGTGTTGCTTACGTGGGGTCCAGGTTTCGCACCCATACAGTAACACAGCCCGCACTGTCGCTTTATAGACTCTACCCTTGAGTAGCAGGGACAGTCCTTTCTGACGCCAGAGGTGACCTAGGTTGCAGAATGCTACGGTCGCTTTAGAAATGCGTGCCGAGACATCGTCATCTAACGATGCAGAATTGTTGATACAACTACCGAGATACGTAAAACGATCCACAATTTCAAGCGCCTGATTGTCAAGTAATAAAGCCTTGTTCGATAAGTCGATGTCCTGCAGAAGAACACTGCACTTAGAAGGCGCAAAACGCATTCCAACTGCGGGCACAATACTAGATAGCTTGTTCAGTATCGCCTGTGCATCTGTGTATGAGTCGAAGAGCAGAACGATGTCATCAGCATAATCCAAGTCGAGAAGCTTGACGCCTGGCATTATGTGAACTCCGAAGGCTGGAGCACCGTCGCTGCATAATTCCATGATAGCATCAATTACGAAATTGAACAAAAACGGAGAAATCGGACATCCTTGTCGGACGCCACTTGTAGTGTTAAATTTGGGAGAAAGTTCGTTGTAAACCTTAACGCATCCGGATGTATGAGCATAAAGTGCGCGTAGTATGTTGACATACTTATGCGGAACGCCTTTGCACAGCAAGGTCTTAAACAGGACAATTCGATCGACTGAATCAAATGCTCCTTTGAAGTCTAAAAAGATGGCTATTGTCGGCTGTCGATAGGTGTGCCGCAGTTCTAATATCCGTCGAAGAGTAAAAATGTGGTCGACGCAGCCTCTGCCGGGCCGGAAGCCAGCTTGCTGCTCACGGATCTGTGATTCCCTATGCGATGTTAATCTTCGAAGACATATGGACGCTAATAATCTCGTAATGATGGGAGTGAGACTTATCCCACGATGATTAGAGCATGAGCTTCGCACAACTTTTTTAAATATAGGTATGATAACCGATTCGCCCCAACTCGGAGGGACGGATTCTGATAACCACACTTCACGGATGAGATCGCCTAATGTGCTGATTAGGACTTGGCCACCTTCTTTGAACAAGACAGGTGGTATGTCATCGGGGCCAGCAGCTTTGAATCGTTTCATGGATTCGATACATTCTTTAATTTCTAAATCATTAGGGGGATCTACGCTAACAGGCCAAGGATCACACTGCCTCAAGTGAGGGGATGATTCTGTTGCAGGCGACCAGCTGAATTGTTCTTCAAAATGTTCGGCCCAGCGTGACAGGCGGCGATTCTTATTAGTGATAAGAGTACCGTCTAATTCCGCTATAGTCTCACTCACTCTTTGTTTCGTAGGCCCAGTCGATCGAATAAGTTGGAAGAGTTTTCGCACGTTACCCGCATTATTTGCTATTTCCATTTCTTTGACCTTATTTAGCCACCACCTTTCTCTGTCTAGTCTTAGGCTCCGTTTAAGTTCATTCCTCACGCGTCTACGCTCTGTGTTGTGTCCAGGACCATGAGGTATTTTGCGTCGCTGGTGAAGAATTTCTATAGAGCGCTGTGAAATCCAGTGGGACTTTTGGGTTGGTTGTGCAGTCTCACAGGCTGTTATTGCGGCGGCTCGCATAATCTCTGCTATTTTGTTCCACCTTTCATCGGTAGTTGCATACTGGGCAACTGGGAGTGAGTTACTCAAGGTGGTCCTATAAATGTCTTGAACTGCAGGCTGAAAGAATTTTTCGACAGCAATGCGTTTCCATTCGAGGGCTTCGTACCGGAGAACTTTAACGAGAACCTACATCGCACAAGAGCATGATCTGAATCTACGCAGGTATTCCAAAAAGAGCGGCAGTCCTCAATGCAACCTCTCCAGCGAGCACTTATGGCGATATGGTCGATTTGGGCCGAAGGTTGGCTTCCATCCGGCGAGCGCCATGTGGCACATTGACATCTTTTATGACGAAAGGAGGTGCTGCTAATGAATAGTCGAGATTGTGCACAGAATTGTATAAACCGTTCGCCATTATCTGTGCGTTGGCTTTCAAGACCAAACATGCCACCTAATTGTGATTCAGATGTATCTAAGCGGCCTAGTCTGGCATTCATATCTCCTGCTAAGACAACAATATCGGAGCTTTTTGCACGACGCAAAAGAGCATAAAGATCGTCGTAGAAGGCGTTCTTCTCGTCGTCGGAATTGGTGTTCGTTGGAGCGTAAGTTGCTACAATAAACAAGCATCTCTGATTAGAAGATTTTGAGTTTGGTCTAATATTAGTGGCTAGTCTAACTGCGCTCATCCTGCTATTACAAGGAATCCAATCGATTAGACAGGATTCGGCGCGCGAATTCAGCACTATACCAACACCCGCCTGTCCTGAAAGGGCAGCTACAGAATCACCAGAGCAGCGCAAAAAGTAACGAGTTGTAAGGTTTTGGGCAGTAAGTTCGGTAATTATAGACGGATCATATAAGCGCGTTTCCGATAAACAGCAAACATCAATAGATAGACTATCTAAGGTAAGAGCCAGTGCAGCTTGCTGGCCTATTTGTCTCAAGGTCCTGACATTCATGGCTCCGATGTGAGCAGATGTGAGAAGGTGAGTTGCTCTTACCCGATTTATTTTAAACACTAAGATTCCGAAAGAAGACTTCGATATTGCTGACGTAGCAGAGCAAACACTCGGTCGCCAATTATCTGATGCGAATAGAGCATTCCCGGTTACAGTGTCAGATATTAAGAGGGAAACGAGATCAATTGTCCGAAGAGCCATCGAATACACACAAACGAAATGTCCACACAAAAATCGGAAGGTTTCATTATTGTCCCTCTAGAGACGAGAATGTTCCCTTTTTATCATTAATGATTGACTCATGTACACTAACCGTGTGATAATCCCCTCTTCTCTCTCTTTTTTGATTTATCAGACAACACCATCTGAGACACCCCGGAAACGGTCGAATGAAAGCAATGGCAATATATCATGTGTTCTGCCTGGGCAACGACAAAGATTTCGAACATGTGGTTCGTTCTTGCTCTTGGTGCCATCAAGCTGCAAAATCTTCCCCTCGTCAACAACCAATTCCATGGCCGCCCAAAACACAACGCTGGAAACGAGTCAAATTGGATTTTGCCGGTTAAATCGATAATGTGTCATATCTCTCTGTGGTTGACGCTCATTCAAAATGGTCAGAAATTACTCCTGTGAACCCGCAAACTGCAACCGCTACCATCAATCCACTGAAGCGAAACTTCAGTTAACATGGCTTACCAAGCACCATTATTTCTGACAACGGTTTGCAATACTCCTCCGCCCGTTAAAAACAGTTCTGTGGAGCACAAAATATTAATATTCTCCGGATTCCTCGTCCCAACCACCGAAACATTGCATCAAATTAAGCTCATGAGAGGCGAGAGAATTCGCGAACCGGCATCGAGGTCACAGGCTGGCCCTAGGAGGACAACGTACTAAACGTTTACGAGGGTAAATGTTGGGTGGTACGACCTCACCCAAGACGCGTGCGACCTAGTTAATTTCCTTATCAGAACAGTGCGTTTGCATACTGTGGCATGTTGTAACCCTACGCTTAAACGTCCTTCTCCGAGCATGCGTTGTCATACTCTGCACGGTCTACTTTGCTGCCTACTTTGCACACCCCGTTCTAATCTTTATATAATAAGGTCCTGAGAACCTGTGCCAAGAATCCCGCCTTGGTCATTTCATTACCATCCTGGGTTGTTCTGTTCTCTGTCTCAGAGGGATTGGTCTCTCGTACTATCTAGTTCATCACCTGGCACAACTGTCTCTTGAATCCAGTACATAACAATTTTACTTTGTGCATTCAAAACATTTTCAAATGTTGGTGGATTCTCAGTAAATCGGAATCATTTAGCAACCGTTCCATCCGTGTGTCGTTTTTGTAGACCACAGTGTCATAAATTAAGTCAGTTAACCATGAAAACAAAGTTTGCAATGAATCGGTTATAGTAAGTTTTTGGTAACGTTTCGCATCTGAACACAGATGCGAACGACATTGGTACGAACATTGTTCAGCTTTAAATGGCATTCTCTTGACCAATCCTGAGTTCTCTAAGCTAGACAGGGAGATCAAGATAATTGATCACACCCCTAATTGCTGTGCTCATCCCTAATTGTTTATTAATTGCAAAGGTCAGCGTCTGCCGACACACTGCTTACGTAATCATATGTGTATTATGTGTGATGTTCGTTCATCCTTATCGGCTGCATAACCAACGCCAGTTTGTTTAGATATCCGCCCATCCACCTTGTTCACCGCGTTCACCCCAGCCTTTGTTATTTCAACAGCCACGGCGTGAAGTCATTCCCTATTAGATTTCATACCCCGTCTTATCACATTCACGCTATTAAGATCTACGCTGTTTCAAGAGATTGCCATTTAAAACTGAACACTGTTCGTACCAACACCCTTGGTCTGATGAAGTTTCTGTGTTCAGAAGCGAAACATCACCAGAAACTTACTATAACCAATTTATTGTATACTTTATTTAGATGATTATGGACTCGCGATCGGTCTGGAATATTTTCCAATACTTTGATAAGTCAGTTAACATTGAGGGGCAATGTCCCTAATGTTCTAAGCTAATTTCTGCAATTTCGCGCTGTTCTCATTATTCCGGAGTTTTCGGAACGTATCGCACGCGATGAGCGATGCGTACCAGTATTTACACATAAATTGAACTCAGGGTGAAATATCTGACGCAAACACTTTGGTTGCGTAACCAACAGTCATTCGAAGTTGAAACAGTATCCCTTCTGCGTTGTCGTAAATAGAAGTCCATACTCATAGCGACATCGAATCCGCTAAGCATACGTAGCCCTCTTAAAAGAAACACCCAGCGTATTATCGTTGCGCGATCCACAAACGAATGATGGGTTAGCTAAAATCGATAGTATTTGTGCAGTTATGTCTTGTTTTCTCTCACAGGGTTAGCGCACTGTATCGGGTCAATACTCAAGTGCAATGAAAATCTAGGTCAAAATTATGGTGAGATTAATTCGAAGTCTGCCATTAAAACTATATTTGAAAACATAGATTGATGAGTACATTCATTTCTAGACGCTAACGTCGATCAGAAATAATCATATATTCAAGTAAACGCTCATTGACAATCGCATCACTTTGTTTACAGTAGTCGATGAAATCCGGGGCTTTTCAATACAGTTTCCTGTGTAACAGGTGCCGTTCAAACTAAAGGAACAGCTCATTCAATAAATGTAGACAACGGTGCCGTTGCAGTTGTCAGAAAGAAGGTTTACCTTCCATTAGATGAACCGCCTTCATGGACTTGTTGCACCATACACCCGAAGCAAACTGGGTTTGAGGATCCAGTCACTCGAATTCACTCCTATCACAGATTATTAGGAGAAGTTACGCCGAGCCACACAGGACAACGCTTGTAGAACAGGAGCTGGACTTGGTTGACAGAGGCCATATGAGTATCGCGTCGTTAGAGAATTTTCGGAAATGAGAGCATTTTCGCAAAACCACAAACTTCTGTGAACACCATGAAATCAACGAATTAGTATCATTCTTCTAAAATGGGATGGTAAACGCTAGTAGCTCAAATGGTGACAAGAAACTCATCATTAGACTAGTGCATTTCTTGTACGTAAGCTTGTTGAATTGACATATAATTCGAGCATTGTCATCCTTCGAACTTCATACACGTCATTACTATTGATTGGAACATTCTACTTCGACCCACTGTGCTTGTTGGTCAACCCACATTTGGCAGTGTTGAGAATGAATTTGTCAAGTAATAGAAAAAAACGTTATGCGCAACAGAAACGTACAAAATCGCAAATAGAAGCAAAACACTCTCAGTGTACTGTAAATCACTCGAAGTGTATCATTGTGCCAGTCTATACGTTAGGAGCCACATTTTGTATTCTGTTTCTGTATAATCAATGACGGTCGGAAAAATCATGCACTCACCGTTTAAAACAGGTTTAAGATAAAAAAACAAATCACACAGTCTCGTTGAGATAAAAACAAAGTTTCAGCGATACTTTGAATGAAAACGCGCTAGTGTTCCGAGGTCAATCTTCACGGTGATTAATACATGGTGACAATAACAACCGGTGCACTGAACTAAAGTTGCTAATATTCACTTCATGGTGATCTAAGTGACCGGTGCTCTCTTGAATCGATTTACCGCTAAAATGAACAACACACGATCAATACATTGAATGATGATTGTGCTAAATCGTGCATCACATATTCAACACGACTCCGCTTAAACGTGAACGAAGGAAATCAGCATATGCAAAGAAAGATTTATCTAATATTTGTTAAAATTTATTTTTTGGGTAAACTGTTTTTTTCTGTCAGTTGTACGTCGATATTATTTATATGTGGCGAACGAGAAACGTCGTTTCTCGATGGGTAGAGGATACTGTGATGATACTCTCAACTGAGTGAATTTTCAATTGGTTTTTGTTTGTCAAATTTTAATTGTTAGTGATATAATGTTCCACATTAGTATGCATTTGAATCACACAAACCCCGCAACCGAAACGGGGTGTTTGCACACGTCAGTGGGATACACGCACAAATCTTAATTACAATTAGTCCACTGTTTTTGACATGTGGATCTTGATTATAATGTGCCTACATGATCGTGCCTTGTGTGTGTGATGGAAATGTATGCAAATGAGTATGTTTGTTCAATAATATGGGTTGAACTCCATATACCTGCGTTTTCGCTCATGCGACCGACCTGATGTTCGCACCAACCCTATCCAACAGTTGCATACAAGATAATTTTTATGCATTGTTCAATGATTATAAACGTTTGACAATCTTAAACTTGTGTAAGTTCTGCATCCCCATTCCGGAGTAACACAGCACTTGGAGTAAATTTGACAATTTTGAATGGATTATAAAACAACATTCGAATATGAAGAACTGTTGTCTGCGTGAATACGGAAGACGTTCACCATTCTAATTGCTATTTCACTTTGATAAATCGTGATTATGAACGCCTAATAATTTCGAGATTTATCAGGACGAGATGCTTGACTCATCTAGGCTTCGACATTTGCAATTTTGTTTGCTTAAAATCTTGTGTTAGCGTGTATAGATGCGTTTTTCATTTTGCACTTGTGATAAGTGAAAGCGATTACGTTCTGCAAGACCAACAGTATGTCTTTTCGTCTTTGTTTAATTATATAAACACAAATTTGTTCGTAATATATTTAACCTGGAGTCACTTGTATTACTCGGAGGTAACTGCTATACAAACAAATCGATGCAGTCAAAGAATGAGTGACGACAACTGTGAACTGCAAACTGTGAACATTCGAGGTAAATGTTCTATAACTATCGCATCGCCATTGAGAGCTGTGGACCGTGACTATCAAAAATCACCAAGAGATTATCACACAATTTCAATGGCGACTTATCTGCCACAGATCATCCGTCAAATGATTGTAATGAAGATAGCGGTTAGAGTATCAACTGAAAACCATTATATTTGATGTTTCAACATTACAACTGGAGACCTAGCTGTTGAACCTAAGCAAAACCGACGGACCGCCAAACTAGAAGATCCTTTGATCGGCACATTTGAGAAAAATTAAAAACTGATTGGTCGGGAATAACACGAAGACCACACGTCTAGTACAAGGCAACAGAGTAAAGCACCTTCAGTTCTAGTAGCACGATGCGGAAACGAATGAGAAAATGTTTAGTTCGAAATTCATATCCTTCGACTCAAGTCGAATCAAAGTCACGCGGAAGATTGTGTTATTAACAATTATTCGAATTCTATGAGGTTGGATTATCAAAAAGTAATTTCTACCGTAATACCCAACAACTTCTGGCAGTCATATGCATAATTTAAGTGCAATTGTAAACCTTTTTATCCCGGATGCTAAACCGATGCACTGCAATGCAGAACAAACGTGAGTTGGCGGCAAGAACTGTGGTGATCTGATGTCGACCGAGTCGCTCCAATGCACTCATCACAGAAACATGAACTTGCAATGTGTTGGAAAGGGTCTGTGTCCGATCGCGAAAATGTATCTATGATAAATAAACTTTATAACGAAAAGCATGGGGCAATTGGTTAAACCATACATGAAAGGTTTTCCAGATGAGTCGTTTGATTGAATAAAAAGGGTGGGAATCCGTTACAATCTGGCGTCCAAATTTGCAGCGTTTAAACTTGAACGTGAGCATGGATTACGCAAGCTGGCTAATTGGTCAGTTGATGTTGATCACAACTGGAAACAAACAAGGCGAATTAGGGGTTGAGCAAAATGCAGATGTGCAATTTTAATCTGGTCGCTTTACGTACTGACACGCACAATATGACGAATCTACTCTCTCAGAACGAAAATGTGTACGCTGCTCTCGAATCCATGAATAGAAAACACAAACAATAAGCAAAAGAGGCGAAAAATAAAAGACTTCATTCTGAATTTGGTGTGTAAAAACTATCGATAGTCACGGTATGCGATTAAGCGGAAGCAATCGGAGTTCATTCTATCTCATCCGACAATTTACAGGAACAATTCGGAGATGTATTTCGTGATGATCTGGGGTACTGCATGAGGTTTCAAACTAAATCACATTTTCATCCCTGGCAAAAACCCGTTTTCTGACTCAAGCGTGCGGTACCGTACTACACTATCTAACAGATAGACGAAGAACACACTCAACAACAAGCTGGTGTTCGTGTGCGTGTCACATACTGTGCTTGGGAGGCCTAGATAGCAGTCGTGAAAAGCAAAGGATTCGACCTGCTTATCCACTGGACAAAAAAATGCTCTTGAATCAAACTGTCACCGTCATCATTCCCGGAGGATCTGTTCACAATACTAAACGGAGGCATGCGCTATGCCAAACTGGAACTAGCTGATGCTCACCTCCAAATATATGTTGATCCGCCTGTCGTGAACTATTGACTGTCAACTCAAATCGCGGCTTGTTCCAATACACTAGATTACCGTTCGGAATAAAACCGCTCCAGTTATTTGCCAACAAGTCATTGACACAGTACTTGCTGACCTTCTCGGAGTTGCAATAAATATGCATGATCAATCAATCAATTACAATCACGTATATTGGTTGTCCTCCAAGATATACATGTCTGCGGATTCCGTGCACGACCGGAAAATGCTAGTTCTATCTTACATCTATCAAGTATCCCGGATGTATTTTCGATACATTTGGACGTCACCCAGTCCCAGAGAACATTAGGTCTATGCAGGAAATGCCAGTTCCGAAAGGTCAAACGACGTTGCGCTCTTTTATTGGACTGATCAGTGATAATAGAGTATTCTTACCCTCCTTACAACATTCTAGCGCCTCACATTAGACTTTTGTTCATATATCATAAATGGAAATGAGATTCAGAATGTGCGCCGCGTTCATTTAATTGATATTAATGTTGCGATCAGACCGACTACTCACTCAATGTGACCCTCATCTACCGATTTCTGTTCCTGCAGATGCGTCACAGCATGGTGTGGGAGCAGTCATTTTACACACTATTGCTGATGGTTCCCAGAAGACTAATATGTATGCATTAAGAACACTGAAAAAGGTTGAGAGTAGCTTCGTACAGATAGAAAGGGAGGCACTGGCCAGTGTATTTGCAGTTCGACGGTTCCATGATGTGGCGAATGGCAGTTTGCAGGTTATTGCCCATTCAAGTAACACCGATGTCAGAGGTGCAACAGAAAGGGGGTTAAATAAAATTACTGCACAGCAAACTTTTTCGAGAAAACTGTGTTCAAATATTCCTATCAGTCCCATCCCGTCTACGCTACCTTCAAAACCCCAGATCATGGAAATTCAGCGTGAGAATTACACACTGGACGTTTGGACATTAGACTGCCGATCAAAGTTTCATTCCGTTATTGTTCTGTTTTACTGGCTGTTGTTTTAAGGACTACGCATAGATTGATAGTACGCAACGACAGTATATGCTGCAATGTCAACGATACGTATATTATAACATATAAAATCCTTCACGGAGGACGCTTCACCCTCTGAAGTGAAAGCAAACAGGTGCTCGCTGATTTTAGTTCAGAAACAGGAATACTAACACATTCGGCAAGACGACTGCAAAGATGGGCAATCACACTTCTCAGGTATGACTTCGATATAAGGTATCGACGGAGCGAACAGATCAGCCAAGCAGATGACCTTACCCGATTTATTTTAAACACTAAGATTCCAAAAGAAGACTTCGATATTGCTGACGTAGCAGAGCAAACACTCGGTCGCCAATTATCTGATGCGAATAGAGCATTCCCGGTTACAGTGTCAGATATTAAGAGGGAAACGAGATCAATTGTCCGAAGAGCCATCGAATACACACAAACGAAATGTCCACACAAAAATCGGAAGGTTTCATTATTGTCCCTCTAGAGACGAGAATGTTCCCTTTTTATCATTAATGATTGACTCATGTACACTAACCGTGTGATAATCCCCTCTTCTCTCTCTTTTTTGATTTATCAGACAACACCATCTGAGACACCCCGGAAACGGTCGAATGAAAGCAATGGCAATATATCATGTGTTCTGCCTGGGCAACGACAAAGATTTCGAACATGTGGTTCGTTCTTGCTCTTGGTGCCATCAAGCTGCAAAATCTTCCCCTCGTCAACAACCAATTCCATGGTCGCCCAAAACACAACGCTGGGAACGAGTCCCATTGGATTCTGCCGGTTAAATCGATAATGTGTCATATCTCTCTGTGGTTGACGCTCATTCAAAATGGTCGGAAATTACTCCTGTGAACTCGCAAACTGCAACCGCTACCATCAATCCACTGAAGCGAAACTTCAGTTAACTTGGCTTACCAAGCACCATTATTTCTGACAACGGTTTGCAATACTCCTCCGCCCGTTAAGAACAGTTCTGTAGAGCACAAAATATTAATATTCTCCGGATTCCTCGTTCCAACCACAGAAACCAGCGAAACATTACATCAAGGTAAGCTCATGAGAGGCGAGAGAATTCGCGAACCGGCATCGAGGTCACAGGCTGGCCCTAGGAGGACAACGTACTAAACGTTTACGAGGGGAGATGTTGGGTGGTACGACCTCACCCAAGACGCGTGCGACCTAGTTAATTTCCTTATCAGAACAGTGCGTTTGCATTCTGTGGCATGTCTTAACCCTACGCTTAAATGTCCTTATCCGAGCATGCGTTGTCATACTCTGCACGGTCTACTTTGCTGCCTACCTCGCACACCCTGTTCTGGTCTTTATATAATAAGGTCCTGAGAACCTGTGCCAACAATCGCGCCTTTGTCATTTCATTACCATCCTGGGTTGTTCTGTTCAATGTCTCAGAGGGATTGGTCTCTCGTACTATCTAGTTGATCACCTGGCACAACTGTCTCTAGAATCCATTACAGAACAATTTTACTATGTGCATTCAAAACATTTTCAAATGTTGGTGGATTCTCAGTAAATCGGAATCATTTAGCAACCGTTCCATCCGTGTGTCGTTTTTGTAGACCACAGTGTCATAAATTAAGTCAGTTAACCATGAAAACAAAGTTTGCAATGAATCGGTTATAGTAAATTTTTGGTAACATTTCGCTTCTGAACACAAAAGCTTCGTCAGTCCAAGGTGTTGGTACGAACATTGTTCAGCTTTAAATGGCATTCTCTTGACCAATCCTGAGTTCTCTAAGCTAGACAGGGGAGATCAAGATAATTGATCACACCCCTGCTGTGTTCATCCCTAGTTGTTTATTAATTGCAAAGGTCAGCGTCAGCCGACACGGCGTGAAGTCTTTCCCTATAAGATTTCACACCCCGTCTTATCACTTTCACGCTATTAGGATCTACGCTGTTTCAAGAGAATGCCATTTAAAGCTGAACACTGTTCGTACCATCACCCTTGGTCTGATGAAGGTTCTGTGTTTCACCAAACACTTACTATAACCGATTTATTGCATACTTTATTTTGATGATTATGGAATCGCGATCGGTCTCGAATATTTTTGAATACTTTTATAAGTCAGCAATGTAATGGGAAATGTTTGTGACAGATCGGGGAATCATAATCATGAAAAAATAAAGTTTGTAATGAATCTGTGAGAGTAGTTCATGGGTAACGTTTCGCTTCTGACACAGAAGCTTCGTCAGACCAAGGGTATCAGTACGAACAGGGATCATACGCTTGTTAAGAACTGCACAGTCCATTGTGGGTTCTGCGCTCGTTAAGAAGGACAGGCGCGTTCAATATTCACTGACGCACCACCACCCCTACGTGCCGTATAATCCCTTAATTGTTCCAGTCTTGGCAGGTGCGAATGACATCTGCTGACAGATTAGCGCGATTGCGTAATCGGTGCGCACACTAGGAGTTACGCCCGGTAATGTTTATCCGCTGCAAGACCGGACGCCAGATTGTGGAGATATCAGCCCCATCCACCTAATTGACAGCATTCTTACCAGCCTTTGTTATCTCAACCGCCTCAGCGTGAAGTCGTTCCATGTATGGTTTTATTTCCCGCCCTATCACTTCTACGTTATCAAGATCTACGCTCTGACCGGTGTCCAGCACATGTTCAGCTAGTGCTGAATCTCTTATCAGTGTTTGATATTCACTGGAATTGCGTGGCTGCTTACCGATTCGATTTTTGTGTTCACTTATCCTAGTACTGAGTTCTCTGGATGTTTGTCCGGTATATACTCCCGAGCAACCCTTACAGTTGATTTTATATATACGCAATTCGTCGCGCAGCCTGAAGGTGTTTCATCCTTGAGATGCGTTAATAAGGAACGGAGCGTTCTACCCCTTTTATACGTTACTCGTATACCTGCGTTATTCAAGATTCGACTTAACGTAAGTTATAGAAACTGTTGCACGCCAAACTTTTTCCGTTTTGGGTGCTGGGTATTTAACCCGTTTCAGTTGGCGTTTAATTAGGCTCTTAGGGTAACCATGTTCAGCAAGTCGACGACTAACTTCTTGATGGGCTCGCTTTTTATCGGTGGCATCGCTGCACAAGCGTTCAACTTTGTAGAGCAGCGATTTCGCAACTGAATTAAATACTTTTTGGGGGTGCGCTGATGAGTACCTCAAGACCGCATCTGTGTCGATTGGCTTACGATAGACCGTAGTGCTTATTTTACCATTCTGCTTTCGCGCGAGACAGTCCAAGAATGGAAGTGTCCCTTCTGTCGATTCAATCTCCTTTGTAACTTGGATTTTGGGATCCGGGTTGTTAAGGTAACTATGGAATGCTTCCAACCTGTCACGTTTCATGATGACGAATGTATCATCGACATAACGCCACCATATCTTTGGTCGAAGAGCTACATTTTTCAGAGCTAACTCTTCAAAATGCTCCATGTACATATCCGCTAACACTGGGGAAATTAAACCTTCCTTTTGCTTATATAAGTGTCCATTAAACAAGAAGTGGTTCATATTCAGACAAATCGCTATACCGTTAACGATTTGCTGTACACTCAAGTTTGTACGATCTGCCAATGTCGCGTTTGAATTAAGTGCATTTTTTGCTAATTCTAGAGCGCTAGTGGTGTCCACGTTCGTGAACAGGGCGCCTACATCGAAGCTAACCATCATTTCATCCTCGTCGAGCGTTATTGTACTCAAACGACGAACGAAATCAAAAGAGTTCTTAATGAAAGAATCCCTGTTCCCGACTAGCGGTTTCAACAAATGAGCGAGATGCTTCGCTAATTCGTGTGTTGGGGATCCAATGCCATCCACGATAGGTCGCAGAGGGACGCCCACCTTATGTATCTTCGGGAACCCGTAGAACCTAGGGGTCTGAGCAGATTTCGGGTATAGCCTGAACCATAATCCTTTACCTAGTTCCTCCTTGATTCCACGCAAGTATCTCGAAATCACCCGCTTACGGTTATTTATAATCGACGTGGTTCTCCTGCTGTCAATAACTTCATAAGGACCTTCCGCAAGGTGTGATTCAACCTTATTTCTATAATCACTTTTTGAGAGTATCACCGTGGCCTTGCCTTTGTCGGCTCTAGTGATCACTATTCCCACTTCTTTCCGCAGATTAAGAAGTGCTCGCTGTTCATCTTGCGTAAGGTTACACCTTTCTGGCTGTTGTTCCTTAATAATACTGGCTATACAGTTGCGTAATGCGTCTGCCTGTGTTTCCGGTAGCTGAGTTAAGGTAGATTCTACACATGGAATGATATCTTCAGGTTTTAAAACTTTTGTACTTAGTGAGAAGTTTAAACCTTTTTCCAACAATCTTTGTTCGGTCTGCGAGAGCGGCCTATCTGATAAGTTAATTACTTTAGAATATTGTTTAGCACTGTTATCAGAAGAACTAGTAGAATTACATTTATCCTTAGATGTTGAAAGGGTGGCGAACTTACGTTTCTGATTCTCTTTAATTTGCTCCGTCTGTGTGGCCAAGACCTCCGCGTGTTTTCCACAGATTTTGCAGAAATCCACATCAAATGGGCGAGATGCATCGCTAATTCGTGTGTTACCCATAAACTACTCTCAAAGATTCATTACAAACTTTATCTTTTATAAGTCAGTTAACATTGAGGGGCAATGTCCCCAATGTTCTAAGCTAATTTCTGTAATTTCGCGCTGTTCTCATTATTCCGGAGTTTTCGGAACGTATCGCACGCGATGAGCGATGCGTACCAATATTTACGCATTAATTGAACTCAGGGTGAAATATCTGACGCAAACAATTTGATTGCGTAACCAACAGTCATTCGAAGTTGAAACAGTATCCCTTCTTCGTTGTCGTAAATAGAAGTCCATACTCATAGCGACATCGAATCCGCTAAGCATACGAAGCCCTCTTGAAAGGAACACCCAGAGTATGATCGTTGCGCGATCCACTAACGAATGATGGGTTAGCTAAAATCGATAGTATTTGTGCAGTTATGTCTTGTTTTCTCTCACAGGGTTAGCGCACTGTATCGGGTCAATACTCAAGTGCAATGAAAATCTAGGTCAAAATTATGGTGAGATTAATTCGAAGTCTGCCATTAAAACTATATTTGAAAACATAGATTGATGAGTACATTCATTTCTAGACGGTAACGTCGATCAGAAATAATCATATTATCAAGTAAACGCTCATTGACAATCGCATTACTTTGTTTACAGTAGTCGATGAAATCCGGGGCTTTTCAATACAGTTTCCTGTGTAACAGGTGCCGTTCAAACTAAAGGAACAGCTCGTGCAATAAATGTAGACAACGATGCCGTTGCAGTTGTCAGAAAGAAGGTTTACCTTCCATTAGATGAACCGCCTTCATGGACTTGTTGCACCATACACCCGAAGCAAACTGGGTTTGAGGATCCAGTCACTCGAATTCACTCCTATCACAGATTATTAGGAGAAGTTACGCCGAGCCACACAGGACAACGCTTGTAGAACAGGAGCTGGACTTGGTTGACAGAGGCCATATGAGTAGCGCGTCGTTAGAGAATTTACGGAAATGAGAGCATATTCGCAAAACCACTCTTTCTATGAACAACCATGAAATCAGCGAATTAGTATCAACCGTTTAAAATGGGATGGTAAACGCTAGTAGTTCAAGTAGTGACAGGAAACCCATCGTTATACTAGTGCATTTCTTGCACGTAAGCTGGTTTAATTGACTAATCATTCGAGCATTGTCATCCTTCGCACTTCAAACACGTCATTACTATCGATTGGAACATTCTACTTCGACACCACTGTGCTTGTTGGTCAACCCACATTTAGCAGTGCTGAGTATGAATTTGTCAAGTAATAGAAAAAAGTCGTTATGCGCATAAGAAACGTACATAATCGCAAATAGAAGCAAAACACTCTCAGTGTACCGTAAACCACTCGTGGTGTATCATTGTGCCAGTTTGTGCGTAAGAAGCCACATTTTGTATTCTGTTTTTCAATAATCAATGACGGTCGGAAAAATCATGCACTCACTGTTTAAAACAGGTTTAAGTTTAAAAAAGAAATCACACACTCTTCTTGAGATAAAAACAAAGTTTCAGCGATACTTTGAATGAAAACGTGTTCCGAGGTCAATCTTCACGGTGATTAATACATGGTGACAATAACAACCGGTGCACTGAACTAAAGTTGCTAATATTCACTTCATCGTGATCTAGGTGACCGGTGCTCGCTTGAATCGATTTACCGCTAAAATGAACAACACACGATCATCACATTGAATGATGATTGTGCTAAATCGTGCATCATAAATTCAACACGAATCCGCTTAAACGTGAACGAAGGATATCAGCATATGCATTGAAAGATTTAACTAATATTTGTTAAAATTTATTTTTTGGGTAAACTGTTTTTTCTGTCAGTTGTACGTCGATATTATTTATATGTGGCGAACGAGAAACGTCGTTTCTCGACGGGTAGAGGATACTGCGATGATACTCTCAACTGAGTGAATTTTCAATTGGTTTTTGTTTGTCAAATTTTAATTGTTAGTGATATAATGTTCCTCATTAGTATGCATTTGAATCACACAAATCCCACAACCGAAACTGGATGTTTGCACACGTCAGTGGGATACACGCACAAATCTTAATTACAATTAGTCCACTGTTTAGACATGTAGATGTTGATTATACTGTACCTACATGATCGTGCCTTGTCTGGGTGTGTGATGTAAATGCATGCAAATGAGTATTTTTGTTCAATATAATGGTTTGAACTCCATCTATCTGCGTTTTCGCTCATGTGATCGACCTGATGTTCGCACCAACCCTATCCAACAGTTGCATACAAGATAATTTTTATGCATTGTTCAATGATTATAAACGTTTGACAATCTTAAACTTGTGTAAATTCTGCATCCCCATTCCGGAGTAACACAGCACTTGGAGTAAATTTGACAATTTTGATTGGATTATAAAACAACATTCGAATATGAAGAACTATTGTCTGCATGAATACGGAAGACGTTCACCATTCTAATTGCTATTCCACTTTGATAAATCGTGATTATGAACGCCTAATAATTTCGAGATTTATCAGGACGAGATGCTTGACTCATCTAGGCTTCAACATTTGCAATTTTGTTTGCTTAAAATCTTGTGTTAGCGTGTATAGATGCGTTTTTCATTTTGCACTTGTGATAAGTGAAAGCGATTACGTTCTGCAAGGCCAACAGTATGTCTTTTCGTCTTCGTTTAATTATATAAACACAAATTTGTTCGTAATATATTAAACCTGGAGTCACTTGTATTACTCGGAGGTAACTGCTATACAAACAAATCGATGCAGTCAAACAATAAGTGACGACAACTGTGAACTGCAAACTGTGAACATTCAAGGTAAATGTTCTATAACTATCGCATCGCCATTGAGAGCTGTGTACCGTGACTAACAAAAATCGCCAAGTGATTATCACACAATTTCAATGGCGACTTATCTGCCACAGATCATCCGTCAAATGATTGTAATGAAGATAGCGGTTAGAGTATCAACTGAAAACCATTATATTTGATGTTTCAACAATACAACTGGAGACCAAGCGGTTGAACCTAAAGCAAACCAACGGACCACCAAACTAGGAGATCCTTTGATCGGCACATTTGAGAAAAATAAAAACTGATTGGTCGGGAATAACACGAAGACCACACGTCTAGTACAAGGCAACAGAGTAAAGCACCCTGAGTTCTAGTAGCACGATTGATAAAATGATTAGTTCGAACTTCCTATCCTTTGACTCAAGTCGAACCAAAGTCAAGCGGAAGATTGTGTTATTAACAATTATTCGAATTCTATGAGGTTGGATTATCAAAAAGTAATTTCTACCGTGATACCCAACAACTTCTGGCAGTCATATGCATAATTAAAGTGCAATTGTAAACCTTTTTATCCCGGATGCTAAACCTATGCACTGCAATGCAGAACAAACGTCAGTTGGCGGCTAAAACTGTGGTGATCTGATGTCGACTGTGTCGTTCCAATGCACTCATCACAGAAACATGAACTTGCAATGTGTTGGAAAGGTTCTGTGTCCGAACGCGGAAATGTATCCATGATAAATAAACTTTATAACGAAAAGCATAGGGCAATTGGTCAAACCATACATGAAAGGTTTTCCAGATGAGTCGTTTGATTGTATAAAAAGGGTGGGAATCCGTTACAATGGGTTGATAGAATGCAACGACAGTCTCTTATGCAATATCGACGATAAATCCATTATAACAAATTAATTCGTTCACGGCCGGCTATTCACCCTCTTACATGGCCACAAACGATTACTCGCTGTTTTTCGTTTAAAAACAGGAATACCTGCATATTCGGCAAGTCGACTGCAAAGATGGGCAATCACACATCTCAGGTATGAATTCGATATACAATATCGAGGAAAAGAACATCTCAGCCAAGCAGATTCCCTTTACCGACTTATTTCAAACACCAAGATTCCGGAATGAGAATTTGTAATTACTAACACAGCTGAGCAAAAACAATTCCATCTGAGGCACACCGGAAAAGGTCTAATGAAAGCATTATCAAGATCTCACTTGTGGTGTAACTGGGCATCGACAAAGATTTCGAACATGTGGTTCATTCATGCTCTGGGTGCCAACAAACTGCGAAATCTTCCCTCTCGTAAACAACTAATTCCATTGCCGCTCACAATCAAACCCTGAGATTGAGTGCACTGTGATTTCCTCGCGCCAATCGATAATGAACCCAGTCTCATTGTGGTTGACGCCCATTCAAAATGGCCACAAATTACTCTTGTTAACCTGCAAATTCTAAACGTAGGATCAATGAACTGCAGAAAAACTTCAGTTAACATGGCTTACCAAAAACTATAGTTTGCGACAACTGTTCGCAATTCTTCTCAACCCTTTTTGAACAGTTCTGTAGAGCGCATAATATTAATCACCTCCTGTCTCTTCAATACCACCCCCAATCCAACAGTCAAGCAGAACGCATAGTTGACCCATTCAAACGTGCACCCTTAAAAGCGAGTAGGATGGGGATAACTATGGAACTGTTTCAACGATTTCTACACCGCATCTAGGTTGCCTAACAAGCAGTCGCCAGTAGAATTTCTCATAGGGCGTATACTGCGTATAATTCTAACTAGTATGTTAACAACTCAAACCCGATACGAAGAATAACGTTCTGTGAAAAACAGTTATACACTAAGTAATGGGACCTATGTTTGGGTTCGTGATCATTGCTTGAACAGGAATCATTTATTTTACGGACGGAAACATTTGGATTCCCCGTTCAAATCACAGAAACCACCGAAACATAACATGCAGTTAACCTATGGAGAGGCGAGAGAATTCGCAAAACACCACCCGGATTACATGTAGGAGGACGACATACAAGTGTTTTGAGCCGGGAGATTTTGCGTTAGGTGACTCATTATACTAGTGTATTTCTTGTACGTAAGCTAATTGATTTGACTTATAATTCGAGCATTGACATCCTTCGCACATAAGCAGGTCATTACTGTTGATTTGAACACTCGACTTTGACCCACTGTGTCGGTCGGTCGACCAACATTTGGCTGTGGCGCGCGTGAATTTGTCGAATAATAGGAAAAATGCGTTATGAGCATATTAAACGTAAAAAAATCGCAAATTGAAGCCAAGCATTGCCAGTGTACCGTAAATCACTAGTAGTGTATCATTGTGCCAGTCTGTACGTAAGAAGCCACATTTGTGTTCTGTTTTTGCAAAATCAATGACTGTCGGAGAAATCATGCACTCACTGTTTAAAACAGGTTAAGGTTTAAAAAAATCACACACCCTTCTTCAGATAAAAACACAGATTCATCGAAACTTTGAATAAAAAAACGGTAGTTTCACGAGGTCAATCTTTACGATGATCAAAACATGGTGACCATAACTACCGGTGCACTCAACAAAAGTTGCTCAAAATCTGTTCTCGTGATCTAGGTGACGGGTTCGCTCTGGAAGTGATTTGGCGCTAAGGATAACAACATACGATCAATACATTGAAAGCTAATTGTGCTAAATCGTGCATCACATATTAAATACATATCAGCCTAATGGCGAAGGAAGGAAATCAGCATATTCAAGAAATGGTTTAAATAATTTTTAATACAATTGATTTGGCGTGAATTATTTTCCGTGCCTGTCGATATTAATTATATATGCAAACGAGAAACGTCGTTTCTCTAGGGAGGGAAGTTACTGTGATGATTCTCTCAACTGAGTGAATTTTTAATTGGTTTGTCTACTTTTAATTCTCAGTGATATAATAGTCCTCATTATTATGCATTTGAATCCCGTATACCCCGCAACCGATTTGTGATGTTTGCACACATCAGTGAGATAGACGCACAAATCTTGGTTACAATTATTTCACTGTTTTTTGCATATGAATCCTGGTTGTACTGTACCTAAATGATCCTGACTTGTGTGTGTGATGGAAATGCATGCAAATGAGGATGTTTGTTGAAAACCATGTGTTTAACTCCATCTTCATGTGTTCGGGCACATGTGAGTGAACAGGTTGTTCGCACAAACATTATTCAACATTGGCATACAAGCGCAAATCTGGTTTATCAACAAGATAATGTTTGTATGATGTTTTCAATGACTATAAACTTTTAACTGAGATAAATTGATTCAATGATTTATGGTTAACATGTTAATAATTTTACAAAAGCGCATGATTACGGTGTGAATGAAAATGTGACGAGTAGAGTATATTAAATATGAGGCTCAGGAAGGATGTTCATCTGCGCAGTGACATCGATGTTCTTCAATAGTAGGCCGTCCACAGGAACTCGGATGTATCTGTTGCTAAGCTAATCTCTTATCAATTCGTATAGCCTTTTAACACCACCGTGTTTCTTTATCTTGTTCGAGAGTAAATTATGATCAACTCTGATGAACGTTTTAGAAATGTCCAAGTAGCACGCATGAATATAGCCCCCACATCTACAATCCTCGTCCAATCCTCTAAGCTTGTCAGCAATTTTGTTAGACAAGAGGGATTTCTGCGAAATCCATGTTGGGCAACTTCCAAAAGTGGGTTCGTTTCCAGATGTCTAACGGAATTAAAATTACTCTATTCAGTTTGTGATCTACTATCAGATTGCAACAAGTTAGTTTGAAGCTTGAAGTTAGAATATGCCAGTTGAATGCGTTCCCGGGAGTCTGGTCAATCTTAAACATTTGTAAAGTCTGCACCCCATTCCGGAGTAACACAGCGCTTGGACAATTTTGAATGGATTATAAAACAACAGTCGCTTATGAAGAACTGTTGTCTGCGTGATTACGAAAGAAGTTTACTATTCTAACTGCACAACTTGACTTGGATAAATGATGATTATGAACACCTACGAATTCCGAGATTTATCTTGACGCGATGCTTGACTAGTCTAGGCTACGAAATTTCCAATTTTGTTTGCATGAAATCTTGTGTAAGCGGGTAAGGATTCGTTTTTTTAATTTTGCGTTTGTGATCAACAAAAGCGATTACGTTTTGCAAGAGCAACAGTTTGTTTTTCATACACCGAGTATTTGTGTAAATATACACACAAATTTGTTCGGAATCTGTTAAACCTGGTTTCAGTTGTATTACTCGCAAGTAAACTGCTATACAAAGAAATAGATGCACTGAAATAATAAGTGACGACAAATGTGAACTGCAAACTGCGAACATTCAACGTATATGTCTTATAACTATCGCTTCGTCATTGAGAGCTGGGATGTGAGACTATCAAAAAGCGCCAAGTGAATATCTCCCAAATTCAATGGCCACTTATCTTATCCGTCACAGGGCATCGGTCAAATGTTTGCAATAACGATAACGGTAAGTGTACCAACTGAAAACCATTATATTTGATGTTCCAACTTTCACAACTGGAGACCTATCGGTTAAGCCTAACAACGGACTGCCAAAATAAGAGATCCGTTGATCGGCAACTTTAAGGAAATTTAAAAACTGGTTGGAATAGCCCGAATACCTCTATAAGAATCTGAAAAAATGTTTACTTCATATCCCTTGACTCAAGTCGAATCCAAGTAAGCGGGAAACTCTGGGATCGGAACCAATTCGAATTATATGGGTTTGGATTGGCAGAAAGTAATTTGTAACGTAATATCCTACAGCATTGATATACGTAAATGAAGTGCAGTTGTGCAACTTATTTTTTAGGATGCTAAAACTGTATACTGCAATGAAGAACAAACAAGAGTTAGCGGCTAAGAGGTGTTCTGACGTCGACTATGTCGCGCCAATGCACACAGCACAGAAACCTGTACTAGCAATATGTTGGAAACAGTCTGTGTTTGATCGGGGGAATGTTTCAATGAAAAAAAACTTTATAACGAAAAGCATAACGCGAAGGGTAAAACGATACATGAAAGGACTTCCAGATGAGTCGTTTGAAAGTATAAAAATAGTAGGAAACCTATTCAATCTGGCGTCCAAATGTGCAGCGTGTAAACATTAGTGTGAGCACGGATTACGCAAGCTGGATAATTGGTCAGTTGATGATGATCACAACTGGAAACAACCAAGGCAATTAAGGGATTATGCAAAATGCAGAAATGCATCAATTAATCTTATTTCCAATTGTCTGTTTTAAAATAGCTAAGCCACTACTATCTTCTGTGCAGCTTAGAGCCAGCTTAGATTTGAAATAATAAATGCAAATTTAATCTGGACGCTATACGTACTGACATACTTGATATATCGGAGCTTATCACTCAGATCCGAAACGTTTACGCTGCACCCGAATACATGAATAGAAAACACAAAGAATAAATAAAAAAGGCGAATAATAACAGATTCATTCTGAATTTGGACTGTTAGAGCTACCGATAGCCAAGGTATGCGACCAAGCTCAACCAATTGGAGTTTATTCTATCTCGTCTAACAATGTACTGGGATAATTAGGAGATGTATTTCGTGATGATCTGAGGCACTACATGAAGTTTCAAGCTAAATCACATTTGCTATCCTGGCATAAATACTTTTTCTGACCCAAGCGTCCGGTACCGTACTCTACCTTCTAAAAACTACAATAAGCTTGTTTTGTTGTGTCTGTCACATACTCTGCTTGGGCGGCCCAGGTTGTTGTCATAAAAACGCCGAGGATTCTGTCCATATTTGCACCGACTTCTGAACCGCAATCAATAATGCTCTCGAATCAAACTGTTACCCGTCACTAGTCCTTGATTATGTGTTCGCAATCCTAAACCGAGGCATGTACTATGTCAAACTGGACCTAGCTCATGCATTATCTCTAGATAGAAGTAGAACCGTCTCGTCGTGAAATATTTACTATCAACAGAAGTCGGTGCTTATTCCAATACACTAGATTACCGTTCGGGATAAAACCAGTGCAGCTATTTGCCAACAATTCGCGGATACAGTACTTGCTGACGTTTTTGGTTTAGCAGTATATATGGATGATATTTTAATTGTGGGAGCATTCTGCAATCAATTACAATCACGTATAATGGCTGTCATCCAACGCATACCAGACTACATATCCCGCCTACGACCGGAAAAATGCTAGTTCTATCTTACATCTATCAAGTATCTCGGATTTATTTTTCATGTATCTGGCCGTCTCACAGACTTGGAGTACTTTTAGGCTATACAAAAAATGCCAGCTCCGAAAGGCCAAGCGACGTTGCGCACATTTATTGGACTGCTCAGTTATTATAGCGTATTCCTGCCCTGCTTACATAACAATCGATTGCTTCTCAAAGCTTTTGATAAAAAATAATAAATGACCATGGGATTCAGAATTTGTCCCCGCCTTCAACCAATTGAAAGTAATGCTGCCATCAGACATACTGCTCACTCACCGTGACCCTCGAATTTTGAATTCTGTTGTTGCAGATGCATTCCAGTATGGTGTGGGAGCAGCCATATTACACACTCTAGCTGATGTTTCCCAGAAGAACATTATATAGTTTTCAAGGAAACCAACATAGTCTGAGCGAAACTACGGACGGATAGCAAATGAAGCAATGGCCTGTGTATTTGCAGTTCAACGGTTGATAATGTGGCGAATATCATTTTGCGCGTTGTTGCCTATTCAAAAAAACACCAATGTCAGAGGGGCAACAGAAAGTGACATAAAGAAATTTACTGCTAGGTAAACTATTTTACGAAAAATGTGTTCAATGATTCCCATCAAGTTATCGCTAACTTCAAAACCGACAACATGGAAATTCAGCGTTAGAGGCACACACTGGGCTATAATCTAGCACTCACGATCAACGTTGTACTCCGGTATAGTTCTGATTTCCTGGTTGTTGGGTTAGAGACAACGCATTGGTTGATAGAACGCAACGACAGTCTCTTATGAAATATCGACGATAAATCCATTATAACACATAAATTCGTTCACGACCGGCTCTTCACCCTCTTACCTGGCCACAAACGGCTATTCGCTGTTTTTCGTTTAAAAACAGGAATACCCGCACATTCGGCAATTCGACTGCAAAGATGGGCAATCAAACTTCTCCGGTATGAATTCGATATACAATATCGAGGAAAAGAACATCTCAGCCAAGCAGATTCCAATTACCGTCTTATTTCAAACACCAAGATTCCGCAATAAGAATTTGTAATTACTAAAGAAGCTGAGCAAAAGCAATTCCATCTGAGGCACCCCGGAAACGGTCTAATGAAAGCATTAGCAAGACCTCACTTGTGGTGTAACTGGGCATCGACAAAGATTTCGAACATGTGGTTCATTCATGCTCTGGGTGCCAACAAACTGCGAAATCTTCCCTCTCGTAAACAGCTAATTCCATTGCCGCCCACAATCAAACCCTGAGATTGAGTGCACTGTGATTTCCTCGTGCCAATCGATAATGAACCCAGTCTCATTGTGGTTGACGCCCATTCAAAATGGCCACAAATTACTCTTGTTAACCTGCTAATTCTAAACGTAGCATCAATGAACTGCAGAAAAACTTCAGTTAACATGGCTTACCAAAAACTATAGTTTGCGACAACTGTTCGCAATTCTTCTCAACCCTTTTTGAACAGTTCTGTAGAGCGCATAATATTAATCACCTCCTGTCTCTTCAATGCCACCCCCAATCCAACAGTCAAGCAGAACGCATAGTTGACACATTCAAACGTGCACCCTTAAAAGCGAGTAGGATGGGGATAACTATGGAACTGTTTCAACGATTTCTACACCGCATCTAGGTTGCCTAACAAGCAGTCGCCAGTAGAATTTCTCATAGGGCGTATACTGCGTATAATTCTAACTAGTATGTTACCAACTCAAACCCGATACCAAGAATAACGTTCTGTGAAAAACAGTTATACACTAAGTAATGGGACCTATGTTTGGGTTCGTGATCATTGCTTGAACAGGAATCATTTATTTTACGGACGGAATCATTTGGATTCCCCGTTCAAACCACAGAAACCATCGAAACATAACATCCCGTTAACCTATGGAGAGGCGAGAGAATTCGAAAAACACCACCCGGGTTACAGGTAGGAGGACGACATACAAGTGTTTTGAGCCGGGAGATGTTGGGTTCGGTGACTCATTATACTAGTGTATTTCTTGTACGTAAGCTAATTAATTTGATATATAATTCGAGCATTGACATCCTTCGCACATAAGCAGGTCATTACTGTTGATTTGAACACTCGACTTTGACCCACTGTGTTGGTCGGTCGACCAACGTTTGGCTGTGGCGCGTGTATATTTGTTGGGTAATAGGAAGAATGCGTTATGAGCATATGAAACGTAAAAAAATCGCAAATTGAAGCAAAGCATTGCCAGTGTACTGTAAATCACTAGTAGTGTATTATTGTGCCAGTCTGTACGTAAGAAGCCACATTTTGTATTCTGTTTTTGTAAAATCAATGACTGTCGGAGAAATCATGCACTCACGGTTTAAAACAGGTTTAAGTTTGGAAAAGAAATCACACACTCTTCTTGAGATAAAAACACAGATTCATCGAAACTTTGAATAAAAACACGGTAGTTTTCCGAGGTCAATCTTTACGGTGATCAAAACATGGTGACCATAACTACCGGTGCACTCAACAAAAGTTGCTCATAATCTGTTCATCGTGATCTAGGTGACCGGTGCGCTCTGGAAGTGATTTAGCGCTAAGAATAACAACATGCGATCAATACATTTAAAGCTAATTGTGCTAAATCGTGCATCACATATTAAATACATATCCGCTTAATGGCGAAGGAAGGAAAACATCATATTCAATAAATGGTTTTTTAATACAATTAATTTGGCGGGGATTATATTTCGTGCCTGTTGTATGTCGATATTATTCATATAAGGCAAACGAGAAACGTCGTTTCTCCAGGGGGGGAGTAACTGTGATGATACTCTCAACTGAGTGAATTTTTAATTGGTTTGTCTACTTTTAATTTTCAGTGATATAATGTTCCTCATTTTTATGCATTTTCACAACACGCACAACGGATTTGTGCTGTTTGCACACATCAGTAGAATACACACACAAATCTTGGTTTTGATTTTTCCACTGTCTTTGGCATATGGATCCTGGTTGTACTGTACCTAAATGATCCTGACTTGTGTGTGTGAAGGAAATGCATGCAAATGAGGATATTTGTTGAATATCATGTGTTTAACTCCATCTTCATGTGTTCGGGCACATGTGAGTGAACAGGTTGTTCGCACAAACATTATCCAACATTGGCATACAAGCGCAAATCTGGTTTATCAACAAGATAATGTTTGTATGATGTTTTCAATGACTATAAACTTTTAACCGAGATAACTTGATTCAATGATTTATGGTTAACATGTTAATACTTTTACAAAAGCGCATGATTACGGTGTGAATGAAAATGTGACGAGTAGAGTATATTAAATATGAGGCTCAGGAAGGATGTTCATCTGCGCAGTGACATCGATGTTCTTCAATAGTAGGCCGTCCACAGGAACTCGGATGTGTCTGTTGCTAAGCTAATCTCTTATCAATTCGTATAGCCTTTTAACACTACCGTGTTTCTTTATCTTGTTCGAGAGTAAATTATGATCAACTCTGATGAACGTTTTAGAAATGTCCAAGTAGCACGCATGAATATAGCCCCCGCATCTACAATCCTCGTCCAATCCTCTAAGCTTGTCAGCAATTTTGTTAGACAAGAGAGATTTCTGCGATATCCATGTTGGGCAACTTCCAAAAGTGGGTTCGTTTCCAGATGTCTAACGGAATTAAAATTACTCTATTTAGATTTTTATCTACCATAAGACTGCAACAACCTAGTTGTAATCTAAAATTCAGAACATGCCAGTTGAATGCGCTAACGGGAGTCTGGTCCATCTTAAACATTTGTAAAGTCTGCCCCCCCAATTCCGGAGTAACACAGCACTTGGAGTAAATTGGACAATTTTGAATGGATTATAAAACAACAGTCGCTTATGAAGAACTGTTGTCTGCGTGATTACGAAAGAAGTTTACTATTCTAACTGCACAACTTGACTTGGATAAATGATGATTATGAACACCTACGAATTCCGAGATTTATCTTGACGAGATGTTTCAGTAATCTAGGTTTCGAAATATACAATATTGTTTGCTGGAAAACTTCTGTAAGCGGGTAAGGAATC
>JACCGJ010003490.1:0-38509 GCA_013407085.1 Atriophallophorus winterbourni
TCGGTACATGCTACTGATTTAATGCTGTCCATGATGATGATGTTGTTGTTGGCCTTCTTCGGTCGATGTCGATCATGGAGGAATATCAAAAGCGCATGTCGGTTTCATGCTCCACTGCATGTCGAGTGACTAAACAGTCTGATTCTTTGTAACAATCTCTCCCGCAGTGCTTACACATATAGGCAGTAGTCTTCTAATCGGTAGTACTTGCTGGCTGACTACGCCATCTACGTTCAGGAACTGAAAGCAGCATCACCACTTCCACGGTTTGAAGATGACGCTTCACACGGTGCCAAGCAAGTTCTTATCAACTCGTAGGATCAATTTCATAACTCTTGTGCAAACGTCTTTGTACCACAATTGCGGTCTGGCAAATGGTCCACTTCCTGATTTCAACTCACGAATACGACCATTCTCCATTATGTACACCTGGCCCAGATAGCGTCTACGGCGCCGTCGTAGTAGGGTGACGATGGTAAGTTCTAGATATGGCGGACGCCCCTTAAATGAAAAGCATTCCGCTTACGTTCGTGCCTTGCGTGGACCGTCCAGGTATTGCTGCCATACATTAAAGCGTTTAGTACGCGTGCGCTCTATATAATCATGTTTGTCTTCAAGGTCAAGTTGTGGTTCAAGATTCGCTGAGAGTAACCAGCCAGCACTCGATTGCAGGTTCCAACTTCAGCGGATGATAGCACAAACAAACGTGGTCATTTCAATACCGTGGATCGTTATTACTGTGATCGTTCATCCGAGGCCTCGCTAGTACACTGTGGAATGTCACCCGAAGAGCGGAATTAGCGCGAAACCAGTAAGAGAGTATAGGATGTGTGCGACAACAAACATTATGTTTCGTTAAAGTTTTATACTCGCTCAATTCCTCTGCGCCAGTATTCCATCGAGGGTATGCTCCTGTTTTATAAATCCCTGCTTAGCAATAAAAATGAATGATAATTAAGGCCTATTCTCGTTGATTCTATTTATCGCGTGCAGTCGGTATTTTGCTAGCAGTGAATTGTGCGTTGTGTGATGTGAGCTAAACTATTCAACCTGAAATCATCTTCTGTTACGACGTAAACGTGATTCGCTTGTTGTTTACCGTTCCTTAAACGCATGAAGGCACACAGAACCTGATCATAATATCCCTAAATGAGCTCCATCCAGTATTGGAAACTCAGTGCAAGCGCACTTTAATAAGGCCATCAACTCTCTGTTGTTTTCAGCTAGACAATTTATTTTCAAAAAACCTCGGCTTTCTTCCTCCTCCACAGGGTCACATGACACAAAACGGGATATCTGCAGGCAGAACTTGATGAGAACAGCAAAAATTCTGATACTTTATTTTCATCAACGATTTGTGAACAGCCTCTACAAAATGTTACGTAATTGCTTAGAGGAACTGCGAGTGGATTTGACCGGAGCACTCCATCCGCTTTACGGTAAGCGATGAAACATAACAAACCATTAGCCAAAATATTGATTCGCATGCATTTCCATCACACACGCCCCACGATCGGTATCGTGCTGTTTGCACTCATCAGGTAGGGACAGTAAGATCAGGACCCATTGCTCAATGTGTCCGAGATGCAATGGACCTCTTTCCACGCCACTTACCATGCGCGCGTGCGTGCGTGCGAGCTGATTTTGCGCACTCAAATTTAATTGGTTAGATTTTATTGGGCTATATACTTCATTCCCATTGGTTCGCACGACAAACGTTTTGTCCAATCATTCGTTAGAAACCGAATTGCGCTTTTCAATAGCAATTTCGTTCACGCTCTGTATACGCTAAATTCAAATACACTAATAACTCGTGTTAATTATACCGCTATTAGAATTTCACCAGTTAAATCCATTACATTGAATAACTGAACTGATGATTCATTAAATCGATAATTGCCATGCACAGAAATTGAAACAGCAAGTGTTAAGATATTGCACAAGTATGCACAGTTTATTATCAATTTTTACTTTATACGCAATGGGTAATTGACTCTTGTTGAAAACGGAGATGTACACAATTAATTAAAATAACGCTGCAAATGAATAGAAATGAAAAGGTGAACCATAAGAGACCGACTGAATTGCCATTTGACATGCAACTTTTGTAGAGATCAGTTTGTATATTTAGTAACTCTCTGTGCGGTTGATTTTGAATTTAAAGAGTAGGTCAAATGGATAGATTGACACTGACTTGTAGACCAACCGTTCATTCACATTGCTACATTGCATAGTCGAACTTATCAGAATGTGGTCTACACAATGCCTCACCACATTTCCCCCGGGAACTCGGATTCCACGAAACAATCAGGTTCAAGATTTATGGTAAATTAAAAGTAAAAAAAGTCGTTAAGGCATGGGACTACAGTTGTGATGGTCGGGGTTCGAGTCCCACCCGAAGCGGAGGATATGCACTGCTGATGAGCTCAAATAAGAGCGAAACTCGAGTCCAGTGCTTTCATTATGGACCGCCGTGATCAACTTTGTGAATAGTTCGATGGGCTTGGCACGGATGAGTAGTCGCAAATATAAAAGTAAAAACTATCATGCGATATACGTGTAACATTCAAATGAAGATGCGATTCAATTTCGCGTAATTAATGAGGTTAAAAATATAGTGAAAAATGCCTTCACATGAAAACCCTTTTTTAAATCGGTGTTGGCACCAGGGATGAAAAAAATAACGCTGCATATAAGTGAGGAAAGCTTGGTGGAAAAACGTATCTTCCTACCCACTCAGAGATGGTGTGCATATAAGAATCAGTATGAGACTTTTCAGTAAACGGGATGTTGATTAGGAACGTTACCAGCGACAGCTACCCCCGCTGTTATTCCAATCCAATTGGGATTTATTTTCATGCTTGAACTGTCGAACGGATTCCAATGCGTCCCGTAACGCCAAGTACATTCCCAAAGAGGAAAAGACTAAAAAATTGCATAACCGTAAAAATCTAGTTATTCCACAACGCTTGTCTTGGATTAGCTATGTGACTTTAAATGATTTTGAAAAAAAGATGGATGGATACATTTAAATGCTACAAATTCACCAACACTCACTTCCTGTCAGCCTTTCTACAACTCTTAAATGATAAATTGTTTTACTTGAAATACGCGGAAGCCATCCTAAAATTGCGGTTTTTTGCATAAAATACTCTAAGTTCACTTAAAACCATGTAAAGGACTGTCATCGCTATCATACACATCACAATTTACAGTGGGATTTAGCATTTTACGTTCATACCTAAGGAATACATGTGTGTAATGAAATTGACATTGTGCATAATACATAATTCAAACTTTTCCCCGCAGTTGGAAAGCACTCATCGCTGCGGAAGACAGCAACTGGTTTCATCTGGTGTCAAGCTCAACTATCCGGATCAAATGTTGTTTTACAACCCACGCTGGAAGATATCCAAATGGGAATAAACGAGGCCGTCAAGTCGATAGTTTCCGTGATGCACCACGTTACGCGATGGGATTTTCGAATTCCGGTTAGAAATGCCTTTCATAACATTTAACCATGCTTGAAGTCTGATAATTAAAATGTGTTTCGAACAATTGGGTCTTCCGCTGGAATGGATACCGTTTAGACAGTAACAAATTTTAATTGGTTGAAACGTGCCGTCACGTTTGCAAATATGACGACGAAGCCTACGTTGTTGATCAATGATTTGTCAATGAAAATAACTTGAAAAGAATACCAGCACGTGATTCGTTGATTATTGGGCGAATGAATTTATTGAGCACTGATGCTGCAGTGTGACCACTCGTCGTGTGATGTTGGAAGTTAATAAATTTACGGCATCAGAATAAAATTGAAGAAAACGTGCATGCTTTCGAACATCTGGTGATGGCGAAATTGAAAGAACGAGTTCTTGTTATAAACTTAATAGTTTTCGGCACATCTTATTTGGTTGCATTATATTGCTACTCCAATCCATGTGATAGTAATGGTGAACCGCCTTTGTTGTCGTATTAGGTTTGAACTTAAAATATGTTTTAAAAATTCCGCACTTACAACCGGCTTCTTAACGTGGCACAATTATGTGCTGAAGCCCTCCAAATGAATGGACGGGAAGGCAGACAGCCTCCGGCTAATAACTCCAGCTTGTTTCTGTCCTTGACTCAGTGCAATGACTTATGGCAACTAACCATTTGAATTTAAATCTCGATAACCAAACAATTCTATTGACACTGTAACAAAATCGACCTTAGATTTTTCGACTGTCTGAATCTTTTCTCAGTTTGGTGAGAAATGGGCGGTTAGCATGAAAAAGAAAATACGAACTGAAGACCTGGAAGTCCAAAATGATTCAGAAACCGTTGACTCGGCCTTGGAAGACGATGTTTCGGTTAAAGAGGATGAACGATCCGGTGAACATTTACAACGAGGAAATTATTTCCGACAACTTGCCGAATGCAAAGAAGTGCTCAAACTTCGATCCATTTTGGGTGGTGCGATTTTGCTATTGGAGAATGTAAGTGAAAATGTTTTCAACATTCAACACTTCAATTTTAAGCGTTTTGGACTGGCAGATTATCAGAAAATTTCTGTGTTGTACTGCCGAATTTCGACATATCTTACAAAGGTTGCTATTTCGGATTTTAGTTGTGCTGTTAGTTTCAACAGTGTATTATTTGATCGTTCTGGGAACTCAATCTAAGTCTACCTTATGCAACAGTGGCATACAAGCGCAACTAGCTTGTCGTACATTGAAGAACACAGGATGCACCGTTTTTAGGTTGCTGGTAGTAAGCCAAACGAAAATGCCACGGTTTTTGGAGAGTTGGTCTCAAGGACAACATGTGTAGTAAGGCAAATGATACGGTCTAAAAAGCAGGTGGTATTTTAATGTTTTCACCAAGAATATAACGTGTTGTATATAATCGATACCGAAATACGAACTGATTAAAAATTGAAGTTCACTATAATCTGTTTATACCTGCTCCATAATTCAGTCTCAAAATATTTTGAAAAGTACCGTAAATAATGGACGATGGTTTCTCGCCAATGTGACTACGAATTAAATCCATTGGATTCGATAATTGTCATCTTGTTGTTTTTCTTGCATTTCAATAATTTGGCCTCTCCTGAATTTATGCGCAAACTTGATCTTACATGGCCGACTGAAATCAGTGCTTTCTGCATCAATCAAGAAAACTGGTTTTTCTCTTTATTTTGATAGTTGCATGTGGCTATTGACGCTTTCTCTCCATTCAGCAAGAAGCGTATTATTTCAGTACGCTGCACACTTATCTACGCATATACTGCTTATTCGTAAAACGTGAATTTAGCTGCTATAAACGTTTTTTAATCAATGATCAACAACCACTAAATTGTTCATTAACATTTTCTTGGGCAGGAGGTCAAAGAGCTGTTTCGACGTTTCGATCGATACGACCATCTCTGGACCGAGACCCGTGAATCGAATTTGTTCTCCTTCATTACGAAATCACCCAACGTTATGGATTATCGCGCAAAAATTGATTGGTACAATGCAGAAGTGAGATGTCGTTGTGACATGTTTGCTCTTTTCATAAAGTACAAGAGTGTCAAACAGTTAGCAAAACACGTATTATAGCCAGGGTATCGAGTACTGTGCAAAATTCCATTGGCTTATGTGTTCATTCAAATGAATTTCTCGAAATCAAAATTTTCTATTTTGGTTTGCGGGTTAGTTCGGCCGTTCAGAGATTGGAGTTTGACCCAGAGAATCTTAACTGATTACCGTAAAATACCATTCCCAGTTTTTGTTCAGCCAACAACAAGAAGGTGTTTTTGTTTCGTTTTGATGAAAGCAGAACTTAGCAAGCAAGCTGCCTGACTAGAGGGCACAGGCCTCCTTGTTTCATCAGTAAGATTGATCAACTTTGAAACCATTGTAAAATGGGTTTCGCGCAATGAACTACAGTGTTTGAACGATGGAACCGAAACTCCCAGAGGTGACCAACGCATCATGTGACTTACATCTGCCGCTCTTACACACCATTATCGATTTCCTTGCTGTTTGCCCTCATCCGTTGAAGATAGCACAACTTGTTTAAGCTAACTTTCGAAAAGTGGCAAACAAGTGATTGCAAACGGATATAGTCGATTGCATCCGTATTCATCCCTGAGGAGAACCATTCAACCACAAGCGAAAGTCAATTGGTCAGACGCGTTGCTTTCGATAGGCGTGGGTTGTTCGAAGCAAATCACATGACCACACCAACCACAAACCTGTCTGTCCTGATTGTGACTTGGATCTGATTTGCCAATCGATTTCGTGTCCAGAGGTTCATTTAAAGCTCGGGATCGTTTGTCCGACATTGACGAATCGAATATATTGTTCGATAGCGGCTGACGTTTCCTCATGTTTCCTAGGATATTGTAGCTGAAACCATTCTCCTGTACTCCTTCCGAAGCCTGAATTAGTACGGGCTCACGATTGTCGTCATCGGTCGTATCGGTGCTTTCAGCTCTTATTTTGTGCCGGAGAACGGTGCTCTGCTTATTATTCATTGCATGAAGAGTACCGTGTTTGCAACTGATATGAGCTGTACATGTGTTGGTCATTCTGGTCTACTCAGTTGATATATCGACTTACATGTGATATGTTTTGTTTGTTTTGTGCGACTATCTCCTCCTGGAGAATGAGTCGGCTTCAATGAACAGTCTTGGGATTTGGGTACAAAGCGGCGTCCCCAGCACCACTCGGCGTTTGTTCGTGTCAGCTTCTCTAGCCTTTGCACAACCAAGTGCGACCTGCAAGGCAGCAGGGAGTTGCCAGAAAAAGGTGGTGTGCACCAACGAACCGTCTACTCTGTTCCAGATTTTTCAACAGGGTTTTCTCCCGAAGCCTTTCCCGCGATCGGGTATCCTGCAAGGCAGCGGAGGTTTAAAATCAGGGTTTTCCTTCCCTTAGATGAAATGCCCTCCCAGGCTAACGAGCTCTATCTGCCCGAAGTAAACTGGTTTTCAGGCGCCAGTTACTCGCCCTCACCCCTTCTCCTGTTGGTAGAAGCAGTTTCGCCTAGCTCGGGGAGCCACTCGTGCAAGCAAGAAGCTGGACTTGGTTGTCAGAGGCTATTTGAGACGCGCGCCATATGGGAGCATTTTATAAACAGTGGGAGCTTATCTCAACTGCCACTCCCGGCTATGACAACCTTTGGAACCACATGTGCTATGAAGAGATGTAATCCACTGTTCAACTGTTTCGAGTTTATTTAGCTGCGACATAACAGTACACATTTATTAATGACAAAGATAATAATAATCTTTACTCGGGAAAAAATTCGAACTCGATTAAAGGTTATATATTCGGTTCAAAGCAAGTTTTACATGGTTTTTCCAAGATCACCAACCAATGCCTCGCATTACTTCATTTTCAGGTAAACGATATTCGCCTTCAACCTGATTCGCTGGTACTTGGCCCGCTATCTATACGCACTGAGAGTCTGAAAACGGCGTTGGTCACGAAAGCGGAGGAATGGAAACTAAGTTATGCGACATTGTGTAGCAACTACTACAAATCCGAGATGCACGAGATAACAATGCTGATGAACAAATTTCATAAACTGCTCACGCGACCAATTCACGATTTGGAAGACATCAATATCGTGCTGGGAGCGTTGCAAGTGAGTTCCTTGTGCTGTCTGACTATCAAGTGTTAATCAGCATTAAGCTCACGTATCCAGAATGACGTTTTTGGCGTTGTTAGTTGGCGAATATGTTGATGAACAAGGAAGACGACAACGATGATGATGATCATGATGATGATGACGACGATGATGATGATGACGACGATGGTGATGATGACGACAATGATGATGATGATGATTAAGAAGAGGAATAAAATGATGATCGTGTGGATGTTGATCTTGATGTTGCTGATCGTGAGAACGATGATGATGATGACTACGACGACGACGATGATGATGATGATGATGACGACGACGATGATGATGATGACGACGACAACGACGACGATGATGATGATGATTAAGAAGAGGAATAAAATGATGATCGTGTGGATGTTGATCTTGATGTTGCTGATCGTGAGAACGGTGATGATGACGACGACGACGATGATGATGATGACGATGATGATGATGATGATGATGATGACGACGATGATGATGACGATGATGATTAAGCAGAGGAATAAAATGATGATCGTGTTGATGTTGATCTTGATGTTGCTGATCGTGAGAACGATGATGATGATGACTACGACGACGATGATAATGATGATGATGACGACGACGATGATGATGATGATGACGACGACGACGACGACGATGATGACGATGATGATTAAGAAGAGGAATAAAATGATGATCGTGTGAATGTTGATCTTGATGTTGCTGATGATAATGATATTCATGATCGTGAGAACGGTGATGATAATGCTGATGCTGATAATGGTGATGCTGCTGCTGTTTCCGGCGATGATGTTACGAGTTATGATGACGCCGATGGCGATAAGTTTACCGAATTCCGTTATGGTTATAGATGATTTCTCACAAAGTCTCATACACGTTTTAGGAATTGCGTGCGGTCGAAGTTAATGTCGATATGAAAATTGGGCCCATCGAGGAATGTTACACACTGTTAACGCAAAATCATATCCCCGTGGATAAAGCAGAGTTAGAAACCGCCGAAACAATTCGATACAATTGGCAAAAAACACTCAGCCTTCTGTCAACCACCCAGGAGCACGTGCTTGCAGTGCAACCCATTCATCGTGAACAACTGGCCCAACGTGTCCAACACTTGAACGAAGCGGTTGGGGAATTTTACGCAGATTACGATGCAGTAAGTGCGCTTCTAGGGAGGAATCTACTTCCTCGAGTAGATTTCAGTACAAATTCAAATTTTTTAAACTTCAATTTTTTTACTGCCTTTGAATAGAACATGTCTGATGCAAAAAGATTGCCCTGAGTATACAGCAGCGTCATTCCTTTTGACCGAAACTTTCCCGCCTTCTTTCCCACTATATGAACAGTCCATGCACCTCATGGCTTCCAATTTGTTCTCACATTCTATCAAGACGGATCGAGCTAAGAAAAAAACATCATTGAATGCATTTGAAAATCACCGTCTGAAACCTGGATCTTTAAAAAATGTTTATAAAAATCTGCAATAGGTTATCAAACGCAAGCTGGGTGCAGAGTTTTGTGGAAACATCTTGAAATCATGTCAAAATGATCCATTCACCCTAAGAACAAACCTTTCGATTTGAAGTAACCCAAACCCAAAACTTTGTTTAAAATTGTTATTTGGCTTTATTTGTGCTACTTAGCATTCCAACGAAAATAATTGTATGTGGTACCATCTGGTAACCATAAAAAGTTAAACAAACAGTGCTTTTGAATTTACATTTAGATTTACTGGAAAAACAAGTTTTCCATACTATTGTTTAGCCAATTACATCGGCTGAACACACCTTAGGGTGCTTCAAACTGATCATAGCCAGACAGCTTTTGATTATCACAGACACATTACGACCGGTTTCACGTTTGAACACATCAGGTAGGACAGTATGATCAGGATCCGCATGCGCTTGAATCAGTGGAAGAATGGTAAACAAGTTGCGTTAGTATGCCACTGTTTTTATAAGGTTTATACGACCAACCTGTTCAATCACATGTGGCCACACGCATGTAGAATGGGTTTGAACCCATGACCATGAACAAAAAATCTCATTTGCATGCATTTCCATCACACGCACCCAAACGACCGGTTTCGTGCTGTTTGCACGCATCAGGTAGGGACAGTAAGATCAGGATCCGCATGCGCTTGACGCAGTGGAGGAATGGTAAACAAGTTGCGGTTGTATGCCACTGTTGGATAAAGTTTATACGACCAACCTGTTCAATCACATGTCGCCACGTGAGGATCTTAGTTTAAGAGCATAGGTTTAACCCCAAATACATGTATGTGAACACAAGCGATTGGAGAGGTAAATCGTGCCAATCTTATCCAACAATGAATTACTAAGTTCATATGTTGTTTACCATTCCTCATCTGTTTCAAGCGCATGCGGATCCTGATCTTACTGTCCCTACCTGATGTGCGCAAACAGCACGAAACCGGTCGTGGGGTGAGTGTATGTGATGGGAATGCATACAAAGTAGGATTTCAGTTGAAGCTCACGGGTTTAAGCTCATCTACATGTGCATGTGCACATGTGATTAAACAGACTGGTCTTGCCGACCAACAGGGCTTACTAGCTAGATTTTGGTTTGCAGTCAACTTCTTACAGCCCCATGTCTTTGAATATTCTGGCTTCCCTTGATTTTTACAACAAAAGCAGTGTCTTACCAATCTGCAAAATATTCAGCATATGCTGATTCTATAGTGTGGTCAGGACTCTTTGTAAATTAAAGCCATGCGCTGCGAAATTAATTCTCATATAACGACAACGAAAAATCCAATTTTTATCCCAATGGATTCTCATTGATCTGCACCACAAATGGTTTCTAGCTCAAGTCAGAATTTTTAGCGTACCTAAATGGCTGTAGCTGTAGGTGTTCAGTGGCTTCTGTAGGAATAATGAGCGGCCAACACGGTTAAATCTTCCAGGTCACTCACTGTAACTTAATAATGCTGCACAACCCTTTCAATGGATAACGTCTTGTTATCAGTCTTTCGGTGCATGGAGCACGTTGAACCAGGAACGTAAGCTGAATCGGTGTTGTTCCTAGAATATGGCAATTGGAGTCTCCATGCAATCACCGACGCTGCCACATGACAAACTTTGCTTTGGTTGAGTGTGATCGGATGTTGCGCTCAACCGGAACACAACCGCTCCAGCCCTCGATTACGTTTCAGAAATGCAACTCACTCGACACATAATTTTTTATGTTCACATGAGTGCGCAAAAGTTCAATCTGTGAAACGCATCAATAGAACTCCACCGAGCTAAATTGTTTGCATACGTAATCTCTACGAGTCTTTCGAATCGGCGGTTTGTCAAAACTTGAATAAATGCGTATAATATCGAATTTTGACAATATCTGAACGAAGGACAGGTTATAAGAAATGATTTTCCGTTTACCATGATCATTTTTCATCGCTAGACAGACCGCTGGAGCTCCTAGAACGAGTGCTTATCACCGGTTGCCGTAGCACGGAGCCGCGCATATGTTTAAATTTCGCCAACATGATTAAGGTGCGAAATTTTCCGTACGTTGGGATTCGAACATGGGAAAATGTATTGAAAGACATCTTCCTCGTTGTGCTACCGTGGGCCCATTATAAACATAATAAGAACAAATGCAAAGGAACGAAGGCACATACATCAATACATCGGCTTTCATGGTTTACGTAATTCCATCTACGATTCTGCGAGCGGTGATCGGATATTTACGTGTTTTTACATGACCTCGTACTTAATCCTATGTTCGGACTGTTCATTTTTGCATTTGTTTTGATTTTACACGAAACATACATGTTTATGTTGCAGCGACATCGTCTCACCCTTTGAGCATTTCGTTACAGGTTGGGCCC
This sequence comes from Atriophallophorus winterbourni, assembly GCA_013407085.1. Classification (NCBI taxonomy): domain Eukaryota; kingdom Metazoa; phylum Platyhelminthes; class Trematoda; order Plagiorchiida; family Microphallidae; genus Atriophallophorus; species Atriophallophorus winterbourni. Next base: position 11,495 of record JACCGJ010003490.1, read on the forward strand.
CTTGTACCTGGTATACCACCAGATGAAGCTTCCGACAGACTGGTGCTGTTTCAAAATCGATTTGATCAACTGTACCGTGAGCATTGCCAATGCACCAAGGGAGAAACGATGTTCGGTCTACCAACCAGCGAGCACACACGGCTTGAAAGCATTCGAAAGGAGCTTGCACTGCTACAGAAACTCTATTGGCTATACAATACGGTGATAGAAAAAACCCGAATGTTTGGTGACACATTATGGTCGGAATTGAATTTGAGTTTTGTCTCGGACGAAATTCAAGACATGAAAAACCGGTGTTTGAAACTACCGAGAACAGTTCGTGAATACAATGCATACAAATCGCTTTGCAAAAAGTTGGCCGAGTGGAATGAACTTATACCGCTTTTAGAGTTGCTAAAAGACCCAGCAATGAAGCCCCGGCATTGGTTACAATTCCAAGCATTGACGGGACACGAGATCAATGTGGAATCACCGCAATTCCAATTGCGAAACATATTAGACACAGAAATTTTAGAATACAAGACTGCGATTGAAGATCTATGCATTACCGCCCTCAAGGAGCGTGATATCGAGTTGAAATTACAAGCACTGAAAGCCGAATGGGCTTCCAAAACGTTTCAGTTCGTCACATTCAAGAATCGCGGTGAATTATTGCTTCGGGGTGATCATACGTCAGAAATGTTGTTCCTCATGGAGGATTCACTGACAATTTTGGGCTCGTTACTTGGCAATCGTTATAATACTCCGTTCCGGAAGGAAATTCAAACAACCGTGGCGTCGATGTCTTCGGCAAGTGAACTTCTTGAACAGTGGTTGGCAGTTCAAAACTTATGGATCTACTTGGAAGCCGTATTCATTGGAGGTGACATCGCCAGGCAGTTACCCAGAGAAGCGAAACGATTCGCGGCAGTGGACAAGGTATGGCAACGAATCATGCAGCACGCTCACGATTCGGCCAACGTACTGAGCTGTTGTTGCGGGGACGACTTATTGTCGCAATTGTTGCCACACTGTGCAGAACAACTGGAGTTATGTCGAAAAAGTCTATCTGGGTCAGTCTCTATGTTTTCCGTGGATTTTAACGGCATTTTTATCATTTCCTAGTCTAATGGTTTGACAGCCAAGGCAGTCCTGTTGAATGAATAATATTATCCTTTCATTTAATATCTCGGTACATGTCGAATAATTACGATTTTGAAACTGGTCCCGTCTGGGACATAGGCCGCTAACCAGCTCTCCCTAGGCATCACTGTTCCGGGAGAGTCTCTCCAGCTGTCCCCACGTCTTGCCCATCTGTCCTGGAGTTGCACGACTATAAAGGTGGGCTAAATATTCTTTACAGTCAGATCTCTGACTATCTCTTCACTGTTGCAGGTTAAATTCCTCAAATCTAGTGGGAAACTTAATCCAGTTTAAGACCTATGCAGTTTGAAAGTTGGTTCACGTTAACTCAAATACAAAGATTTGAAATTGAAATAAATAAACACGCAAACTATTTTGTGTGCATCGTTTTGATCCAAAATCATCCCTTTTACAAGAGGCGATCATATCACTACGTCATTCCTCGCCATGCTAGGTGGGTAGCGATAGTAGTAGGAAACTTATCGGCGTGAGCCTACCACTGTGTCCTGTGGGTCTAATCATTCTAAAGAAACGGGAGATGAGTACGGGCTCTACGTATGCAAACACCAAACAAGCGAAAATGCCTGTATTGCTTCTGCCCCAAGCTCTTTTCAAACACAATAACACAGTGAACACTCAGGAACTTGGTCATGCCCATTGGTTTGATTGGTTATCATAGATCCGCTACATGCATCGGTCATCCGATGCCAATCTGATGAATGGTGGCTTCCAAACATGTGGATGTGAGTACCACAATATATAACTTTATTCACCACTTATTTACTACTTCTAAGCTCACTCAAATTAATCGTTATATCACCGTCTGATGACAACAGTCAGAAAGGGGTTGTGGTGTGAAAGTGCAGGGGATGTGAGTAATATTAAAATCAACAACCACAGGTCGATATGAATATTTTAAAAACTCATTTCTGTTTTAGAATTCGCGTGAAACAAACATCAATGCTCAGTACCCAAATTGCTCACTACTCGTGCACTCAGTCTGCAATCGCAATCTCTCTTTCAGTTATCTGGAAAAAAAGCGCCTGCTATTTCCAAGGTTTTTCTTTGTATCTGACCCAACGCTTCTCGAAATTCTGGGCCGAGCCTCAAATCCCAGATCTATTCAAGCGCATTTGCTGTCGATTTTCGACAACATCGAACGTGTGGAGTTCCCTGATGGGCAGATGAATCTGATCACCGCATGCTACTCTCAAGAAGGTGAAGTGCTACAGGTATGACAGTGTTCTATTGCACTACATCTCCTTTCTTGTCAATCAGCAATTCACATGCCTGTGTCCATGACGAAACACAACCGGGGTATGCTCATCCTCGTCATACCGTGCCTATGTGATGAGTGCAAACAGCGCAGTTTTCGTCGTGGGGTTTGGGGGTGTGATGGAAATGCACAAAAATGCGGATTTTGTGAATCGAAAACCAATGTTAAATTATCCGCGCTAAGCGAATTGTGGTGAATTTTCAAACTTCTTAAGAATGAGTTGGCTTGCTATTTAACCGAATCTACCGCCTCCTAGCTAAACCCTGATATCATGACGCGAACGATTAATCCACAGGTGCAATTTTAGTTAATCTCAATCTGGTGGTTCATCTAAATCCTCGTATGCGAGTTGTTTCTTATATACATTTTTACCTCAAACATTAGCGGATTTTCGTGATTGCGTTTACCCGAACTAGCATTCATAGCAACTTTTCACAGAAATAACTTTCCAATTCGTTTAACTGTCGCTCTTTGTTTCAGGTAAGTAGCTAAGAATGTGATTTAGCCTTCTTATGCCTGAACAGTAATTTTAGTCATCTAAATTGCGTCAAAAAGTTTCGGTCAATTAAGTGTTTCGTCTGCACCAAACCCCCGAATTCATCGAGCCGCATCACTTGCTTCAATCAGCTGATAATTTGTCCTTGATTATACTGCTTGATTGGGCGGTTACGGTTAGAAGGAAAACGCGTTTGAAAGGCGAACCAAACAGAAGGTTTAGAAGGGAATCCAAGTTAGAGATTCCCTGATTTTTGCTGAGAATGCCACATGAATTCCGGGCCAAATAGCACAGATAAATACCAGGCATTAAAATTAGTTGCGTTCTAGTGCGGGGAGCATTAATTTGCGAACAACCTAGTTCGGGATTTGATAGGGCTTCCTTCTTACTCGATTGATTGACACTGGAATTGCTTCCACTGTTAATTCTAGTAGCTGTTGCACGATACAATCCTGATATACACACAGAGGAGCTTTCTTTTCTAAAACGTAAGCAGACGAGCTTCAAAATCCGTTTTCTTTCAGCTTAAACAACCAGTGCGAGCAGAAGGTCACGTGGAGCAGTGGTTGGCTTCACTATTGAAACAGGCAAGGGACTCGCTGCACGATGTGATCCGCGCAGTTTACGAGGATGTGATCGAAAATGAGATTAATCTGCTCTCATTTCTCCAATCATACACAGCACAGGTGAGATGCAGTTGGATATCAATACCAAAAATTGCGAAATAATGTTTTTGCATTAACGTTGAGACCGCTTCTTGGATAAATTACTAGTTCTAATGAAATATTTTAGTTCACAGCGCTCGCGTAAATGGCCGTGAATGAATTCTTCCATATGCAACAGGAATAAACAATGATAGATGTCGATATATGTCATTATGAGCAAGCTTGTGCGAATACGTGGATAATTTTGGTGTCCGTGAGATTAGTAAGCTTAATTGACGGTTTGTTGCAGTCACGCTAATGCGAGAAGTATACACTTGATCATATCCGACCCCAAGTATTCCTATCACAAAAATTACAGGGCATAATCCATGTTGTCTGTATTCCTCAATTAGGTATATTATGATCAGGTTCAGTGTGCACTTCCGACTGCCATTCGAAATTCCCATACTACTCCTTGGTAGAAACTGACTTCAACTAAACATTGACCATCATACTGTTATCCGATCATTGCAGCTTATTGAAAATAGCCACAAGTGCTGCAATTCACAAATACAATGGAAAGTCCATGAGGTGCATTCAAACCATTTGTCCACACAAGACAAACCATCGGTCGAAGTACATTAATAACGTTCACGAAAATACGGATTTAATATCGGAAGGCACTAGTCAGTTTTGCAATGCGGAAAACAAAACCAAGGGCACGTCAACGCCCTAAGTAATTTCCTTTGAGACAGAGCCCTTCATGACTTGTTTTATAAAAGCCAATGGATCTTTTAGTCTCTGAGGTTATTCTGTTTGTGAGATTTGGATATTCTGAACCAACTTTTGTATTCTCTTCAACAAACTTTGTCTGTAGAAGTGCATATGCTCAATCAACTTCGTTCAGATCAAGCTGCATGATAACACGCCTAAATCATTTTTGCTTGTTTTCATAAGGTCGGTATCCTAGGCATACAATTCATTTGGACACGGGATGCAACCAATGCACTGAAAACTACTCATGAAACTCGCCGAGGCATGCTAAAAGCCGATGCGAAATTCGCACAAATGTTATCCATGTTGATCCATCAAACGACGAAGGAGCTTAACCCCGTGGAACGAACGAAGTTTGAAACGTTGATCACCATTCATCTACACCAAAAAGACGTTTTTTCGAGCCTAGTAAGTATTTGCTTGACCTGGTTTGCTATACTACAGAAAATGAACTGACCAATCAACATCCTTAGAAAGAAGACGGTATTCTTCAGCTAACTTGATTTTTATGTTAAATGCAGCAAACTAAATGCCCCGAGATCTGTTACTTCAACTCCATAGTTAAAAGCCACCGTTTAACAAAATGACCGGCGATTGCATTTAGTTGTGTACTAGAAAACTGACGCTGACCCTCATAAAAGTTCAAACTATCGGAGCATTTTTCAGTATAAGTTACGAAAGCGAGTACTAAATGGATTATGCTTGTGTATTGTTTCGCTATCGACGATTTCAGCCACTAACTCATTCCTCGGCGCAACTGATGACGGAGATGTTATGCCTTTTAAAGTAGGTTTTCTTCGCTTGCCATCGACGAGTACAAAGCCTATTTACATCACTGGCTAAGCGCTTCAGAACAAGTGTTTCAAGAATTTGTCTTTCTACATGTTTGCTCAACACTGAAGGTGAGTAAATCAGGGCTACAATACAACAGATGGTCGAATGATCAATTATAATTGAAGAAACTACTTACTACGATGGCTGACCTGATGATAAATCTCATGGTAAACCAAGTCCAGGATTACTGCATGTAGATGTCTTAACCGGTTCTGTTAATCGAACCCAGAAGATCGCTAAAATTTGGTTTTTAGATAATTCGCCAGTAATTCCCACTCAATCTACAATGAAGTAGCTAACTATCGCCCTTTTATACAACTCGATCGAAATAAATCGTATTGAAATCTGGAACATCTCTACGTCAGCGATATTTTTATACATTTCGCCTAAAATATTAGTCAAAGGAATCCAACAATTGAAAGATCGAGGAAGCATTTATCTCGTTGATGTTTTGTGTATCATTGTTACTTTGGTTTGACCTAGTGTCACAGTAAATGCCAACGGCATGATACTTTCTAAATCCTATCATACAACCCTTATAGTACAACCATTTTGATTAAAGTTCGTTCGCTGCAGTTCAGTGTACATCATTTCCAATTTTCCAGATAAAAGACAAGGTTCGATCAGAGAATGATTTCGAATGGCAAAAGCAAACACGGTTCTATTACTTGGAGGATGTTGACAAGTGCCTGGTCTCAATAACCGATGTGGATTTTACGTATCAAGACGAATTCCTCGGTTGCACCGAGAGGCTTGCTATCACTCCATTAACTGATCGGTGAGCTCAGTTTCCAGAGTAACACAACTGAATCTGATAAACATTATTCGGTGTACACCTACTATACACCTGGTCTGTTTTCAGGTGTTACATAACACTCGCCCAAGCGATCAGTATGTCCATGGGCGGGTCTCCAGCAGGACCCGCAGGCACCGGAAAGACCGAGACCGTAAAGGATATGGGCCGCTGTCTGGGAAAATATGTGATTGTATCCAACTGTTCGGATCAAATGGATTTTCGCGGACTCGGACGCATTTTTAAAGGGCTTGCTCAGTCCGGTTCGTGGGGTTGTTTCGACGAATTCAATCGGATCGAACTTCCGGTGTTGTCGGTGGCGGCACAGCAAATAGCAATCGTGTTCAATTGTAAAAAGGAGCACAAGACAAGTTTCGTGTTCACCGATGGGGACACTGTTCCGATGAATCCGGAGTTTGGTATTTTTATAACAATGGTGAGGACATGTTTCTTTCTCTCTAGTCGTGTATTTTCAATTCAAGTGAACTGATATGGATTGTCTAATGGTGAAATCTCAATTGGTGTGATTCAAATAACATATTCTACGAATTTAACTATTATTTCCCACATTTTTCAACCAAAAACACTTTAATAGAGCAAAGGAATCCCTTTTCGGTATTTCTCAAGAAGTTCTACAATAAAAGCTTGAGAAAATAGTAATAGATATGTTCAACATCAATCATTAAACCAAATCAGTGTTACGTGTTGTTGTGGGCCATCGAATAAAATCTGGGGAGGAGTTCGAAGTTGTTTATACACTTCCCCGCAACGTGTCACGAAGATTTGGCGGGAACATCTTCCGACCAGCTGAGGCGATTGCAACCAACATCTTTTGACTAAACTTAAGCGTCCAAAAACGATTGCTTCGTGATCTCTCGTCACCTTGGCTAACAAAAATATCGACCGAACAGTTTTGAGTAATAACACGTGACAATGATTTTTTGTTTATTGGTTGTTGTTGATCAGCCATATTTATATTTTCTCACGCTTTATCGTAGAGCTTGATGAGAAATGCCGAAAGGAATTCCTTCGCTCTATTCAAATATTCTACGCTGTCCGTAGAGCTAAATCAACTAATCACATACATTTGGAAATTCAGAAATGGTTGAACCAAGATATGTGAAATGATGTACTGGTTCAGGCTGACAGTCAGCAGAAGTGATGATTGGGGGCGATACAATCCCTTGACCAAGGACTTTGGTCTTGCTCCTGCTGATTGCTAGCCAAAATAATTTGCACGCTGACGAAAAACAGTCCATTAGCGACTGGAGGTTTTCTTGGGAGTGAGCAATAATTGCTGCATCGTCGGCAAACAGCAGGTCACGGATTAGCACATTTCGTGCCTTGTTATATATATATATATATATTCACTGTTGTAGAACGAAGGAGGTGAACATCTAGATAGCTGATCATCTCTGTAGATTTAAACGGTTCAAGCATTCAAGGATTCAAGGATTTATGGTTAAAAAGTTAATACTTTACAACACCACAGGATTACGGTATGAATAAAAACATGAAAATTACAATAGTATAAAAGCAATAGAGAATATCAAATGTAAGGCTCACGAATGATGTTCGTTTGCAAATACAATTCCAATTTCGCTTTAAAAATAGCCAGGCAAGGAGAGCACCCCACATGTTGGGGTAGGGAATTCTACAGAAATATAGCACGTACGGCGAAAAAATGGCGCCGGCAATCAATACGGGAACTTGGAACGTAAACGGGTAAGGTATGTCCTCGTGCCACTTTCCAATCGCACACATCAAGCAAGAGTTTTTGTGGATGTTCTTCGGTTGGCTCATGCTAAGAGCGCCGTCTACTCAACTGGCTTGAATTCCACATATTTATTTTAACAACTGAAACAAATGTCCCTTCTTTTCTTTCATTTCAGTTTGTTAATTTAACCATAATAATCTTTTCCACGATTTACAGAATAACCATCAATTATGATGATTATTTTCAAAATAAATTCGTGATTCGCATTTCCACTAGGGACAACATGGAATATTTTTGGGCCACACCACATAATATTAATCGATTAATTTTCAGAATCCAGGTTACGCAGGGCGCCAAGAGCTGCCGGAAAATTTGAAATGCAATTTTCGTACAGTCGCGATGATGGTGCCTGATCGACAGATAATCATTCGCGTCAAACTAGCCTCGTCCGGTTTCAGCGAAAACATTGTGCTGTCGAGAAAATTTTTCACTCTGTACAGGTTGTGTGAAGAACAACTGAGTAAACAGGTCAGAGTCTGTTTGAGTTTTTTATATAGTACATTAGTTGGTTACAACCAACGTATCTTAAATCTCCTTCTCAAATTTACTCTTCGCTACGCTTCGACATCATATTCTACAACAGCTAGAACTTCACCATCACCGCGGACATCGTTACATCATCATGGTACCACAGTTATTCACAGGTAGTACCCTACCACAAAATATTTCGATATATGTATGCATATTTATAAGTGTAATTCAGAATACTGCAGATTAGTGCTCTATTGATGTTATTGAGAATCCTTCTTTAAATACAGCAGCTTCTAACAGATATTTTAATAGATTACCGGCGTTTTCTGCTACAGTGTTCAAACCCGCAGAGCTTTTGAAGCCTGGTGTGCAGATAATCTTCACGGAGCGAAAGGTTTCGGCATAAAAGCTAGATGACATCACTTCTTGCGAAGTGACTTGAACATGGAATTCTTTAGTAGAGGAGTCTACGCGCTTAGGATATGAGAAACAAAATAGCCATGGTTAGCCTATTCAATTCGATATATTGTTGTGTGTGTGTTAATTCATCTGCGTTGGTTGCAAATTTCCTAAGGGATGATCACGCGATAAACAATAAAAAATAAACCCATTTAGCGACGGCTACGCATGCTTTAATAAAAAATCCTCACAAGTTTTAGCAAAGAGAGGGTGAAAATTACAACCTGACCATTTCAATCGCTATTTTAGATCTTAGATCTACGTTCCGGATTGCTCGATTCTTCTAAACTCTTGAGGATAGCGTCACACCATAAGCTTCAACAACGTTCCTAATACTTTACCTCTTCATGTAGGAATCCACTTAACTAACGGCACTTCATTATAGTTGTTGGGTTATAGTTCGGAGTGTTCAACCTACTACGACAACGCCAGTTACGCTAGCTGAGTCATGGGTGCTGAATGAAAAATGGTTGTATTCCAAAAGATCTACTCTATGGCAGGTAGAAATCAGAATTTCAACTATTGGGCAGACAGCGCTTGCGGTACAATGACGTTTGCAAAAGTGATATGAGAGCTAAGTAATGTGTTGCTCACATCCCCATCCCTTACACACCACTACCGGTTTCAGGCTGTTTGCCATCGTCAGGTGGAGATATGAGAGCTCTTGGCATCGACCCTACGAATTGGGGAGAACTTGCGCTTGGAAGCCTCAGCTGTAAGCTGGGGAAGAGTAGAAACTGCTCTCAGATGTTGATCGTAGATTAGTCCGCCAGCGTTCAACTGACATCGTTCGTCCGAGTACTGCCTGTGAAAGAGATAGTTTCTCCCGAATCGGAATGTTTATTTATTCGAAGTGGTATGGAGCATGAAACCATCATACGCTTTTGATCTACATCCATGGTGTGACATCAGTCCGAGGCTCTAAATGGTGTGGAGTAGCGTAGGCACATGACCAGGCCCCATGACATTAAACAACGAATTATGAGTCTGGGGACGGATGTTACTTGGCCTTACGTCTGTGAATTGAGGAAATGAAGTTCCAATACCCGAATTAATTCGCACTTTTGTATCTCTTCGCTAATGTATTTTAGATTTGCAATCACACATATTTGTAGCCGGCCCAAATCTCGGATAGGCTCTATTTTTTGCATCGCTAGGTTCATTATGATTTCGGACTACGCAACATTCTCTCCGTACTGCGTACACTTGGAGCTGCCAGGCGGGCGAATTTGAAAGAAGCGGAATTCACTACGGTCATGCGTGTACTCCGCGATATGAATCTAAGCAAACTTGTCGGAGCCGATGAGCCGTTGTTCATGTCCTTGCTGGACGATCTGTTTCCAGGTAAGCTGAATTATGTGACGCTCGCCCCACACAACTTCTTCAGTGTTCTCCAACAGTTTGATGACGAGTTTATACAGTGGAATATCCCTTATGTGGGAACTAAACATTCCCGATATTAGCACCAAACAAAATCATGGGATTCATTAATAACATTGCTGACAATTTCATCTTAATTTCGGATTATTTTAAACTTCGTAACACGTAAAAGCTGTGACCCTCAAAATCAGCAATCAGTCTGAGAAACTCGAAAGTTTGTCGCGTAGGATATGACTGATTATGAAGGTTAAATCTTAATGATTTAGAGAGTGCATTATCGCACAACTTTGCTTACTATGTCCTTTGCTTACTGTAACCTCACACGAACGCACTAAAGGTTACAAAACCCACTGGCAGTACCTTCATTGATTTTAAACGACAGTGCCGCAAATAGTCAACATATTAACACTTGATCACATCTTTATCCTTGAGCGCATGCTTTCAACGGCGGTCTCATCAGTCTCATTTTCTTCTTCTTCTATTTAGTTTCATTGACAACAAATCAACATTTGATATGTCCATTTTGTTGAAACAGCCAACGTTTCATTATTGAAGCGATAATCAGTGGCTTCTTGAGGTGAACTCGCACGATGAGACATTTTATTCATTGGTTTTGCCTTAACAAATACCAAATTTCTCTGCTTCTGCTGGGCTCTAGCAATACGAATATCTCCATCTCTGCCATACAATTACTAAGACAATAATCGATGCTGCACTAAACTCAATGTAGGACTTAGCTTGCTGCCACATTATGCTAAATTTCACGTTGCAAATGAGGATATCTCCTCGAATTTGACCAAAATAGGTTTAGCACAATATTCCAAATGACATTCGAATATCGGGTGACCTAAACGCAAACTTGATGGGTATCAACAACCAGGAAACCGGTCGTGTGCTTCCGACGCGCTTTTCAAACTTCAAATACTACTTATTTGTAGACGCTGACTTTAAATGAAAATTAACACCAATTAATATTTGGCCGCAGCACCACTGGGTGCCCATTCTACCTTGATGACTCCATGTCTGCGAGGTTTACTGTTTTCGACGGACTCCGCATGTACGCTTGATGTCTTCACCTCATGAGGACAAACCAGCAGTGCAGTGCAAGTGAGAGTTGTGCGCGCGCACGGACCGATACGATGATTTCAATTCGTTTGACGAATGGTTAACCTGTCACCATGGGACTGGAATCGCAGACTATTGTTTAAATCGTACAATGTGGAGTACATTTTATCCTGAGCATTAACCTGATTCGGGTCACGATTGCAAACATAAAGCTTGGCTAAGCTAAGATTTATGCTTAGGTTTTAAGAGATTCGCGTTCTACGACTAAAAATAATTCATCTTTTCATCATGACCCATGCATTACTTAGGCAACTCAAGATGGGCTAGGTAAATGTCAGTTCAAATAGAACTCTACGGAATGACAGTTGTCTGACTAAATATCTGCGCCAAAAGCGTTACCTTACCCTAAATTACTCCGTTCGATTACTAAATTTCATTTTCTTAACAATATCTAAGCAATCAATCGCCAAAATATTGCTATCTCATGCGTTCTAATCACGCCCACATAACCAGATTAGTACAATTGACACTCAAACACACCAAGCCAAAATTAAGATTGGAATGTGGTAAAATACAGGGCCTCAAGCAATATATCCATGTTGGCATGTTTTGCCATCCCAAACAGACTACAACAGCTTTTGAGGCGTTTGAAGTTTCCCCGGGATTCTTCGAGCCACATTGTCGAATTCCGATCATGAATAAATTGCTTCGACAATTTTTTCTACAAGATCAAAATACGTGAATATTCACCAATACATTTATAGGTGTAACAACAACCAAGGGCAGTTATCCGCAACTTGAACAAGCGATCATTCGCAATTTGGACGACGCGGGACTCATTGCTCATCCGCCGTGGATGTTGAAGCTCATTCAACTTTATGAAACACAACAAGTCCGACACGGGATCATGGTGCTTGGCCCTTCCGGAACAGGAAAGACGTGTTGCATACACATGCTCATGAAGGTACGTAACTCGTAGCAACTTTTATGAGAAAATGAGTTTGAACTTGAAAGCAGGATGTGGTTTATTTCTCCGGGTGTTGATGACGAGCGCTTAATCATTCGATCGGCGAGCATTCTATTTAGAATGTATTTTGCATGATATGAAAGGAATGTAACAGCATTGAACCGGCGAAGGACTAACCAAAGAAATTAAATAATACGGCAGGAGACGTTACCTCATTACCGGTGCACATATCGTAATCCCGTATCAGGAAGCTGTAAGAGTGACATGGTATCACCTGCTTTATTCAATTCACAATTAAAGAAATATAGCTGCAAAAGAGAGTATAGGATTAAGAGATGAATGAAGGAAAAACGCAATCACGAAAGCCACGCGGGGGCCCGTTTGAATGACCATGACGATAGCGGCTGAAGTTGTCCATCCTTATGTTTCCGATGATTTTTTCACGCAAAATGTTCTCCTGCAATCCTTTCGAAACCAGAATTATTGCGAGTCTGAGATTGTTGTCATCGGTAGTTTAGCACTTCATGTTCCCGTGCTGTATTGGAAGATGGTGTTCTACATCCAAAAGCTCATGATTAATACTCGTCACTAATGCGCTTTACAATGCAACCATAACAACTACTGACTGAAAATGTACTGAAATATTAGCGGTATAATTTACGTTGGGTGCACATAGTTGCCTGAAATGTCTCTATTATACCCTAGACCATCGTTTCCCAACCTGGGGTACAGCACCCCTTGGGGATGCGAGATGCTTTCCCATTTTTGTTTTGTATTTAGTGTTGTTATACTCTGTTGATACATTGTCACTTTTCAGCGTATTCTGTGTTCGTGCAGTGATCATTTCTCTTGTATCTTTCTATAAGGGATGTGGGAGCATATAAAACTATTTTGGAGGTAGGGGGCATGAGAAAGTTAGGGAATCACTACCCTAAAGAATACGAAAGTACCAACACTGTTTTTAAATGACCTTGAGAGTCAAAACTGAAACAAAACATGCGACAAGGGTAAACCCATAATAATTGATCACATGAGTCAAGGATACAGACAAGTTTGGGCATAGAGGCATGGATGAAGTCACGTGTGCGCTGGATCCGACTGGTTCCAACAGTCTCATGAATGACTGCAACAAAGTGCTGTGTACGACTACAAAAATATCCGCATTTGTATTTCGAAGCAATCCAATCACTCGTGTTCAAAATATTAAAGTTTTTCACCATGTTAAATTTCAAGGTTGCTTTGGTAGTTTACTCAGAAATAAAAACTAAAAAAATAAGACATTGCACAAATGCCATGATAGGTTGAACATTACAAGGGACCTTATCGGATCGAATGATGTTTCTGCTAAAGAATCGCTAATAAACATTCACTTTTCTGTCAACCCCAGGCAATGTCCGATTGTGGGCAGTTATTCCGTGAGGTACGCATGAACCCGAAAGCCATCACGGCAGCACAGATGTTTGGCAAACTAGACGTGGCCACCAACGATTGGACGGACGGCGTTTTTTCCACCCTGTGGCGACGCACATCGAAGGTCAAGAAAGGGGAACACGTTTGGCTCGTGTTAGACGGCCCAGTGGATGCCTTGTGGATTGAAAATCTCAACTCAGTCCTCGATGACAGCAAGCTACTAACCTTGGCCAACGGTGACCGCATTCCGATGGCACCGAACTGCAAAATCATGTTCGAGGTGGACAACATAGACAACGCTACTCCGGCCACGGTTTCGCGAAACGGTAGGACGATTGATAGAATCCACCTGTAAAATTTCATTGTATCCGTATGATATGTGACTATGATCAACTTGGGCACATATTTCGTTTAATTTATCACACTGATTTTGAAAGTGATTTGGAGTGCTCACTACAAAATAGACAATTTCTTTATCTCCAGGTATGGTGTACCTAAGTGAAAGCACACTGGATTGGGTTCCTCTTCTAAATGGGTGGTTACTGAAGCGACCCAAACAAGAAGCTGCCGTTCTTTCTGAACTTTTCAACTCTTCCTTCGAGCATATATATCGGTTCGCGGAACATTATTTAAACTTCAAAATTAAAATATTGGAGGCTTTCATACTGAGACAGGCCTGTGATGTGCTCGAGGGAATCATACCATCCAAGACGGTAAGTATTGAATCCCAATGCCCATTGCTCTTTGCTGTATGCGATAGAACAACATGTGATTTCCATTTTTTAGCTCGAGCCCGCACACTTGGAACGCCTCTATGCTTTAGCTGTCATGTGGAGTATCGGCGCGCTACTTGAAAACGACGATCGCATGAAATTGGAGAAATTTATGAGGAAAAACGACCACTTCAAAATTGATTTACCTCACATCGACCGAGGCTCATCTGAATTGGCATTTGATTACTTTGTTTCGGAAAATGGTACATGGGCGCCTTGGTCTCAATTGGTCGACGATTTTATTTATCCCACACAGGGGACCATTGATTTCTCTCATCTGCTCGTACCCAATGTGGATAGCGTGCGTACTGAATGGTTTATTGACACGATTGCGAAACAGTCCAAGGGTGCGCTGCTCATTGGAGAGCAAGTACGTTCTTCTAGACAATTGCCTATATTATTACAATGTATATTTGATTTTACCATTCCCTGTTTACACACCAGATTACTTAGTGATTGTGAATTCATGTTAAATACCATATAAACAGAAATTCACTTCTTGTCGTTCTATGACAACGGTCTGGTGGTTGAGAAAGAATATTGATTTGCTTGACGGAGTCTCCTACACTAGTATGGATGTTGTGCAAGTAACCTTTCATCGCAACAATTTCTCTCAATTAGGATTCATAAAAATGCACCGAGGACCGTATTATTGCCCAATTGAGTGTTGTGTTTCAGTGACAAATCAAGTAATTTTGCTATTTACTTGCTGACAATAAAGAATCCAAAACAACTTTGAAAATAGAGTGACCATTAAAAATTCCGCATCTTATATTAAACCTTTCCGCTACACATGTTGGACATAAACCAGAGAGATCACTTGAACGACTATGCGTTGGGTGGAACCTCATATGGAACTCCCTCGTGCCGAAGAAGTTTTGATACCAGTGGGAAACCAGTCAACTGATGTCCGCTACAGCAGCAGGAAAACATGGGTATACGTTGCATCTAGTGTGCATGTTGTTCGACCATGTCGGCTAATGATTCGATTGAGTTCTATCTCACACACAGAATATAACACGCCTGAGATCTATCCACCTCTATTTAACCCTTTGTCTACGGGAATTAGTTTACGTATTTTATGATATTTTTGTGTTATTCTGCTCAATTGTGGCATAAACAAAACACATGATTAATATTTATGTATCAGATGCCAGACGCTGCCTGACAAGTGCACTCCGATGGTCACTGAAGGTACCGACGGGAGCTACTGAGCAATAGACTGCTTGTTTGAGGTGGTAACTAGAGTTACCGTCAGTAGACAAAGGGTTAAATCTACGGAACGCCTCGGTTCATCTTAGTATTGTCAAAGCTTGTAGCTGCTTGTTTCACCACATGTTCAATCTGTATTTGCCAAAATATTGCCCCAACATAGCTTTTATTTAATTTTGAATAACTTGTCGCGAGTTGCTTCAAAGTATTTACTGCTGTACTTATAACAGAACAGAGTTCAAAAGGTGCAGTAGTTTAAAGTACCTTGACGTTACAATGCAATATGGCCTCCACTGGACCAATCCTTTGTCATATCAGATATGGAAAGTTCACCGGTTTTCATTCCATACCCTCTGCCATTGTTCCCTTTCAGTCCCGTCTGATGCGGTAAGACATTTGCTTTTTTCTTGAACGTTTCCCCATCCTCTATACATCCTTTAAAATTTTTCTGATTGTCTCAAAATTGACAAAAGATGGCATTTAGCTTACCGCATGAAATGATGGTGTCTCAGCGATCTATTTCATCTTCTTGGTCTGAAGCAGATTCGGTACCAGGGGGTATACAGACACCACCAGTGCCGCCACAGCTGATTACTAACGAGTTCGGTTTCTATGGCGAAGTCAACTCATGTGACTACAAAAATTCATAATAACCTTGTTCATTGTAGATTCGTTAACCATTCCCCAATCCCATACAATAAGATCACCATCTCATAATTTCCACCTTTCAAAATCCTGTCCACTTGAGCATAAATTTCAATATAACTTCAATATAACTTCAATATAACTTTATACACACTCATTCACAGGGCACGGCCAAAACAACCATTATGAATCACTACTTGTCCCAGTGCTCGAAAGATCAATACGAAACCAGAACGCTGAACTTCTCCAGCGTGACCACCCCGATGTCAGTTCAAGATACCATTGAAAGCTTTCTCGAGAGGCGGATGGGCAATCTCTACGGACCCAGCGCTGGCCGCAAGATGATAATCTTCATTGACGATATCAGCATGCCCACAATCAATGAGTGGGGGGATCAGGTAATGTTAGCCTTCCGTGTAAATTTTCCAGAAAGTTTATTTTATTATTTCACGGTGGATTCACATACACCACGCAACGCGGAGCAGAGGATGCTTGATTTCTAGACTCCTTATTAACCACCCAAAACTCATAGATGTCTGAATACATTTTACGCGAAATAATTTACCTCGGTGACGCAATTTTTGTTATCATAAAGTTGTAGTTGTTATTGTTGATGCTGGTGCTGATGAGTAATCAAAGCAATGAAGCAGCTTTTAGTATCCTAAATTATAACATAAGACGAAGAGACTAGAAAAGCCCGGACAAGGTGATTTGACATCTTATCCAAGATATTTTTTGGAAGAGGATCCACGTATGGATCAGATGTATTTTAAAAGCTATTAATCAGTCAGTACTTTTACGTATGTGGGCTGCTGTGTCAACTGACCTTGACCGTGTTCACTTGTATCAGATTGACGTGGATACACACTGCGTGGAAAATCGGCCACTGATCCTGGTCATTCCTACTAGACGTGACACACTGTAGGCGTACTATAGGCTGTTTAGCGGTAAGGTCAAATAAGTGGTGGTGGGTTGACTACTACTTAATCATGTTCCCTGTCCTGACTATCACCCTTGGTTTGACGAAGCTTCTGTGTCAGAAGTGAAACGTTACCCAAAAACTACTCTAACCGATTGCACTCAAATTCTTTTGAATTATTAATCAGTCGTTCTTTTCATTCAATATGTGAAGTTATTGCACTCGAACTCCAATAGTTTGAGTCAGTAACCTTGTTTCATCCTGGTGTCATTCATCACGGTTAAACAATACCTTCGAAAGGGATACATCAGTTTATTGGACGCCTCTGACACTGACGCTTCGTCAGACGAAGGTTGCAAGTACGAGCAGAGATGAGGTTTAAATAACATTTACCTGACCGATCCTAGCTGGCTAAGGTCTGCACAGGCCATGGCGGCCGCTGAGCTCGCTAAGATAGACCGGCGAGATTAGGATCAATTGACACATAAATAAACTGTTCTAATCGATTCATTACAAACTTTCTTTTTCATGAATATGTTTCTCCAATCGGTCACAAACATTTTTTGATATATTGCTACCCTCGAAACGTATATTACATTGTATATGCTGTTTTTATTTTTGATTTGAACAAATCGGATGCATCTTTCACTTAACAGGTTGCTAACGAGATTGTCCGTCAAGTAATTGAAATGCACGGATTCTACAACCTCAAAAAGCCCGGCGATTTCAACATGATCACTGATGTGCAATTCTTGGCTGCCATGTTCCATCCTGGCGCGGGTCGCAACGATATACCGCAGCGATTGAAGCGTCATTTCTGCATATTCAATTGCACCATTCCCAGCAACAATTCGATCGATAGAATATTCCAAACACTCGCTCTCGGGCATTTTACCCCCGCGAAGGGATTTCCCAGTGACCTTGTGGAGGTGGTTCCCAATCTGGTGTCAATGAGTAGATCGCTACTACAGTTAACCAAGTGTAAAATGCTTCCAACGCCTGCCAAGTTTCATTACGTTTTCAATCTACGTGATTTGAATCGAATTTGGCAAGGAATGAGCTTTGGCACTTCGGACGCGATTGATTCACCGGCAACGTTATTCAAGCTATGGAGGCATGAGTGCTTGCGAGTACTTGCTGATAGGTAATTCAAAAAGGATGTCGTTCGCGAATATTAACGATGCACAGGACGAGGTATTATTCATCAAATAACTAGTGTAAAAACGACAAAGTTGAACACTGCGGATGTATTCCGAACGATGTGATGCAGTTCAACTAGTCCGTTGAACAAAGCACCGTTTACGATGTATTTCTTAACGCTCATTCATATTGTCTATGGAAATAATTCCCCAAATTCATGCTAGTTAACTGATCGATAAAAGTTTTACAGTTTTCGCTATGCTATCAATCTCAAGCGTTCATTACAGCAGTCAGTTTTATGTTAAACATAGACGTGGCGAAATGAAACCCAAACAATAGTGGCGTTTATTTGGTTTAAAATCGAATTAAAGTTGTAAGATTTCAAGAATATAGCCGCTCAGTCAAAACGGATGCATTATTGTCACGCATTTTCATTGGGATTGTTCAAGTAGTGCCTATATTAATAGCATACCATTCATGGCTTCTAGAATCAAAGATTTTGATTAATCCGGATGTATATTCGTGGGTCGAATTCATAATGCTTTGCCAGAATGTAAGTACGAGAATTGAGCAATGTTCTTGCCTACAGCTTTGGAGCAACAACCACACCGACCAGATCACTAACCAAAAAACTTTTCAATCGCAGGGTTCATTAAAACAATTAAAAGAACTTCAGGCGGTAAAATCTAATAATACCATATAAGCTGACAACCAGTTAATGACCCACGCTACACTCCTGCTTGAAATTCCTTTTTCAAAAATAGCACGTTGCAATTTCGATCAGCCAAAATAAATGCTTTGTTTTAAGCTAGTCAGTAAACGTCTTACAACCCAGTGTGTCTGATGCTTTCATTGATACCTTTAGGAAATAGGCTACTCGAAAGCATTCAATAAATACCCTCTAGGGATATCGATATCAGAATCATCTAAGGCAGCTTAATATAGGTTAATGCATTTCTAAAAAAAATGTAGTAATAAATTCCCAGTTCATCTCATTTTTTGTATCACTCCGTGCAGATTCCTAACAATGGATGATCACCGTTGGTTCGACAGCGCATTAACACAGGTCACCGGAGATTATTTAACAGACGAATATGTTGCACTTTCCCTCCAACCGCCAACGTATTTCGCAAACTTTTTGAGGTGAGAATTACCTTCAAACGCCTTAATAAACTACACTTATAAACTTTAAAGAAATAAATGTTTCTCACTTGGTCAGGAAACACTGCGATTTTTTATTTCAACGTCGAGGTTCTTTGTAAGAAGCATATTTAACAGTGGCATTCAAGTAAACCTTTGTTCATTCCTAGTTAAACGTTATATAGCTTGTATATCAATCATTAGTTTGATTATTAAAGGCCGAAATACACCCAATTATTAGGTTAGGCGCGACATTTGTGTGTTATTGACTTAACAGCGCGACAGTTTAATTAGTTAGTAACTTCAAAGTGACGCAGTTCATCAAAATTACCTGCCATTCGAAAGTTAACTAAATCTTGAACGAGGATTAAATCTTGGCTATAGCTTGCACGAGATATAGTTTAGAATAACAATCTATTTCCTATTCACATTGAAGCGAAAAGGTACAAGGGTTAGCTTAATGCCATTCGGTCCCCATCAAACTAGGTTCCTCTCGTTGCGATACACACAAACAAGCCACGAGATTTGTTAATTAAATGTTACCATTGTTGGTCTGGAAGAAGCCTTGCACATATCAAACTTGGTGGAACGGATACAATACATTCACATTAACTGGTTCACATTGTATGTCAAGGCATTTTGTATGACTTGAGCGAATTTACTACCGACCTTTTGGTTTATCTTATTATACCACAATGAATCTTTTGTTATTCGTGTGGTCTCACGTAGTAGGAAAATATGCAGATGAAAAGCCTGGATGATGTTTCAAGGATTTCGTTTCAAGATCATGGGTACATGTGATTGAATACGTAAGTCGTTCATGTACCAAACAGTTGCCTACAAGAATGAGTTGTTCATCATTCATACATTGTTTAACTGCATGCGGATATTGATCGTAATTTCCTCACCTGATCAGTGCAAACAGCACGAAAACGGTCGTGAAGTGTGTGATGGAAATGCATGAAAATGAGAATGTCATTTACGCTTGATAAGTTATTCTCAAAGTGATCGGATACCGGTATAGAGTATTACATAATTTGAACTCGGATTAAATTATTAATCAAAGTTTTGTGTGATGTTGCCTAACACAGAGAGCCAACGCTTCTACCAGACACAAAATAGAAGGTCATAACGAGAGCAAGACTCACGATTTTTTGCGCAGAAAATGAAGATCAGTTGCGAAATGTAAATAGGATCTGTACCCAAACAAAAGAAGAGCATTAGATAAATTTAGCGGAAGAAAAGTAGCTCTAAGTTGAAAGACTTTTGAATAATTGGAAAAGGAGGTACATAAATTAGTACGTGCAATTTTATTTCTCCATTTTAGGGATTAACTGGATTGACTCATACAAAATTGACGAGTTTTATTATTTGGTTTTGTCTGCGATGAAACCTTCTTTTATCGCGAACCACACTCCGCTAGCTACTCTCGCTTCTGATGTTTCAGGGATCCTCCTGAGGTGACGGGCGATGAACCCGAGGACTATGTTTTAGAAACCCCACATGTGTATGAACCAGTAAGTTAGATGTATAATCACCCCATTTTTGTTTGTTGTTGTTTTCAACTCCAATACTCGTGCGACATACAAACGAAATAAGTCATCGTAATAAGTTTTAATCAAGGTGAACACCAATCAGAATAGGCAATCGCTTGACGAATGAGCAATTATCAGAGAAATGAAACAAGCATTCAAGATAAATTAATCGTAAGTACTACAGCGCACTATGTCCGATGCTTTCCAACATACCTGTGAAATTTCGAAACGTAGTATGATTTGATCCGATTAGCGTACCTTACGCGTAATAGTGCATTTAAATTATCGGCAGTTATTTCGTGCCCTGCGCACTAGTTCCATTCATCGGTTAAGAGGGTCGATGCGATCAGTCACTGTAATATATGTAATATCTGTTTATTAAACCCTAATTCGTTTATTGACATTATCAAAGCGCTAGAGTTTTCTTGAACGAGATTCATCACGCTGGAGTTCTGTCAGTGAATCTAGATTTTTGATGTTCATTTCCGTTTTATTCATTGTAAAATGATTTCGAGAGACTTTTACTCACATTTTAAATACCTATATTTTTGAAAGGATAGTCAATCATGTTTCCCAGCAGATATGAAACAATTATCACCAAGGTATCGTTATGTGATTAGACCTAACATTTTATTTCAATTTTGCTTGCGTAATCTAGAAGAGACACCAGCGTTGCTCTGATTCGATTAGCGATTAAGACTTCACGTAATCTCCCTGAGCACTTTTGGCATTTTTGTGGCCAGACTACAATATGGGCACTTTGGCTTCCAAAAAATGAAAGCTAAATTATTCGTTCGCTGAAGGTTGTGTTTCAGTAAACCCGATAGAAACGAAGCCAGACGGAACTCGAAAATGCGAGAATGGAACTAACGTGAAGAAACCGAATCCAGTATACAGGATCAAATCAGATCTAATTGTTTGTTCTGTTACACATAAACATCATTTGCCGAGTATTTTTATCATCGAATGTAAAGGCCAAATCTATAATTAGCTTTGTTAGATTACACCACAATGATATCCATTGACTTTGTTACGCAAACAGATTCAGAAATCATGTATTTTATAAATCGTGGATAAATTTTTCAATTTGATACGCAAAATCAACCTAAAGTTAAGTACGAAAGTAGTCTCGTAATAAGGCTGCTTAGAGGTGCACATATATCGTGAACACTTTGTGCTCACAATTAATTCCATTTTATTGTAATCGATAGAAGATTTCATCTGGATGAACTTAAACAGTTTTCGACCAGGCTTGTGTGTGATCACATCACCTCTACTTACACACCACAACCTGTTTCTGACTGTTTGCCGTCTTCCGACTAAAACTATATGATTAGGTTTAGTGAGCTTTGAAACAGTAAAAAGCAATAAACAAAGGCGTAATTGCATGCCATTCGAAACCTTTGTGCAGCTCAAGGTTGGCTGTGCCAATCTACTTAACAGTGTCTTGGAAGTATATTTTTAAAATAGGTTTAATTCTAGATAGCCTAAATTTCTTTTACAATTTTAGCGATTTGTTGCGTTGTTTTCATTGTGTTAATTATTGAGCAATTCATTCAAACAAAATATAAATGTAATGTGCACGGATGCGAGATGAATTATTTTTGTTTCTTCTCATCCCATTCAGGTAGCGTCTTTGAGCGAGCTTCGCGATCGACTTGGCACTTTCATGTCGCAATACAATGAGAGCATCCGTGGTGCGAAACTTGACTTGGTTCTGTTTGAAGAAGCTGCAACACAAGTCGTCCGCATAGCCCGCATTCTCTCCATGCCAAGAGGAAATGCGCTGCTGGTTGGAATCGGCGGGTCCGGCAAACAGTCGCTCACTCGTTTGGCTTCCTTCATCGCCGGGCATCAGACACATCAAATCACTCTGAGTCGGTGAGTAAACAATACACAGCGTTTTAATTGACCGCGATGTTCGGAGCTTTGCATCGTACGGATTTTCAATTGTATAAGTGTATGGGAACGTTTGGTGGGGAGTTTGCTTTTCGCTTGAGCAATGTCCAAATGCGTTAGAATCGTGGTGTGATTGCAATAAACATTGACGTTCATGTTCATTGTTCAAAAAATGATTTTACACCACGGAACAGCGGGATTCTATTTTCTAATGAATCAGAATAGAAACTAAAAGCAAATAATTCAACTCCCGTTGTGTAAGCACTGATAAGAAGGTTTTCTTACTAACTTTCATCTTTATATATATATTTTATGCGGGTGTGCTGAAACCACAGTTAGATAAGATTCGCAACGAGATATAATGTTTAAAAGCTTAATCACAAAAGAAAATATCCGTATTTGCCAGATTTTCGATTGTACACACTCCATGACCGGTTTCCTAATATTCAGAAGCATCAGAATCACGGAGTTCTTTCTCGATAATCTGTGAAACGTCAGGGGTTTCTCGTTCTTAAGCTTTTAAGATTCGTTCTCAATCTTACGATTTTACATGGTGCAAGATGAGGCGATTATAAATCAATGAGATAAAATGTGGGATTCGCATTATATTTTGAGTGACACCGAATACACAACCTCTTCATAGAGTCTAACAATTATAATGATCCCTAGCGTTATTTTCGGACCTAGAGGGCCGTCGTTATTTCTGGGTTTCTGTTGCACAGCAGCTGATACGTTGTGGCTACTTTCCTTTTAGCATGGTGCTCCTGTGGCATCATGATGTGCCTGGAAATTGAGTGAAGACTCCTTGAGCTTGTGCTAAACATACTCTATCCCAGTCTAAATATTTGTAACAAAAAGTTTCCTAGTTAAACATTCGATTTCACGTTTTATATGGAAGCCGTAGCAATTTAAGTCCCACCCCTCCCCGCCTTTTAGGATTTTACTTTTTCATTAAGCATTCGGTACGTGCTACCACTGTAATGCTCTCTTTGATGATGATAATGATGATTTATATTTATCAAACAGACTCCTAAGTCCATTCGTTTCACACATTTTAGGACTTACACGCTGAGTAATTTTGAAGAAGATATGAAAGTCTTATATCGTGTGGCCGGTGTCGAAGGAAAAGATGTTACATTTATATTCACTGATGAAGAAGCGAAAGAAGAATTGTTCTTGGAGCGAATGAACAATTTGATTTCGTCCGGCATCATCGCGAACCTATTTTCTCGAGAAGAAATAAACGAACTTTGCCAGGATCTTATTCCGCTGATGAAAAATGAATTTCCCGATCGATCCCCCACACACGAGAACCTTAGAGCGTATTTTTACAGCCGCAGTTTGTGCAATTTACACACCGTACTCTGCTTTTCACCTATGAATGAAAAGTTCCGAAATTGTGCCCTGAAATTCCCCGGGCTGTATTCAGGGTGTACAATAATCTGGTTTCACCGATGGACCCAGGATTCGCTGTTTGCTGTGGCTGAGCATTTCATGTCCCAATTGGAAATTGCTTGCTCACCCGAGGCTAAGCAGGAAACAATCCACGCAATGGCCGCGATTCATGACGGGGTCGCTGACAAATGTGAAGAATACTTCCAGCGGTATGTTGACGCCAATCTGTGAAACTTTGTAAAATTGGGTATATAACGAAAGATTCATTTATTCCGTGATTATATCTCGGAGAATCCAAACTCATTTAAGCTTCCATTTAGTTATCAAGCATTTATTATGTTGTGTTTTAGATTAAACACAGAAAACTTCATGATAAAAGCGTTACAGTTAAACGCCTAAACAACGAGAGCCATGTTTCATACCAAGCAAAGTTTGGCTGGAAATGCTGGAAATGCAAGTTCCCATGTTCGCCCTTGCAACTGGGACCACTGTAGGGAAGAAGCTTCTATGCCCCAGACGAAACCTCACCGGGCAATCAGCCGGATTTCTCTGACTGTCATATCTTTCTCTACGATATACAATTCAAAGTGAAAGTTACTCCGTATCTAAAATCACCGTTTAAGAGTGACATACATGTCCTCAAACCGCAATCTAACTAATGCAACAAGAATATTTCGCGTTCTATTTTTTATTTTTTTTCATTCCGACTACGAAAATGAGATAAACGCTGAACTGTCCGACAAGAGTTGGACCAACCACGATCATCTGAAAAGTTTCGAAATTTCCAGATAATATTTACTTCTCGTTTCTCTTACTTGTTAAACATTTACAGATATCGCAGGCAAACGCATGTCACCCCGAAATCATATTCATCGTTCCTGGCCAGTTATAAATCGGTCTACACGGAGCGCCTGGATTTCTATGCGAAACAATCTGAGCGGATGACAGGTGGTTTGCGGAAACTGTCCGAGGCAAAAGACAGTGTCACAGAGTTGAGCAAGGAATTGCTGGTCAAAGAGAAGCAGCTCGAAGTGGCCAATAAAAACGCCGAGCTGGTTTTACAACGAGTAAGATTGGTCTAAAACTCTTGATGATTTTTCTCATCATAAGAACGTCAAATTAATGGGAATTGTGATAATATTTTATGTTAGCGTATACTCAAATATGCTTCTTACATGACAAAAATGAATAGGAGGAAATAATATGTAGTGTGACAAATTTATAAAATAAAGTATTAATTGTAAGAGAATAGTGAGAAATGACCTCTAGAGCTACACACAAAAGCCGCTAGATTCTGCAGCAAAAGAAGAAACTGTATTTGACACGTAGATATTGTTCATAATTCCATTATTATTAACCCTACTCTAAATTGGTTTGACCAATTTTCATTTCGGGTTTAGTCAAACAGTATCCTGTAGATCGCTAAAAATTTATGGTAGCGGGTGGGGGATAATAAATTTAGGTCAATGGAGGCCAACCACATATCCTGTTTTAACGTCCATCACATAGTTTGCACAAGCTTTGAGGGCACTTGATGCAACACTAAGAACGTCAACCCAGCGTGTCAAACTCACTTGACGATTGTGATTGATGCCAACCATTCTTCCAAGGCTAACTACGTTCAAACACGAATCCCCTACACAAGAGGAAGCCATTTGTTGAAACGCGTGTATTGGGCACACGACCAGAACAAAGCATCACACGTCCACCTTATATATTGGCAACTCACGTGACCGATTATCTCTTCGATCTGATTTACCAATCAATTTCGTACCAACCTTTACAATTCAAGTCCTCACCACGCTTAGACTATGACGATTTGCATATCGTTCGATAGCGGCTGAATTTGTCCATTTCCATGTGTATCCGAGGTTGATTTTACCTAAACCGTTCTTATGCAATCCTTTCAAAACCCGAAATATTACGGGTCTGATATTGTTGCCATCTGTATATCACCTGAACGCTCGTGATTGATCGCTAATGCACTTAAAACCTTCACAGTGCCGATAAGTACACATAAGTTTGACTTCGTTGGATCGTGCCCAATAGAGCTCTGAACTTGAAATGACGTAATGTTCATGATTTGCAAACATTTCTATTGCATGACGAACGAAAAAGCCTTCAACAACCCATTTATTTTATTTTGTTTATTTCATTTCTGCCTATCGTGTGCACACACAATTCACTTTTAAAACTAATATTTGCTTCTTTCCACAGGTAACAATACAACAACAAGACTCAACTTTTATTCGAAACAAGGTGCAGGAAGTCAAGGACAAGTCGCAGGTACTTGTTGATGAGATCGATCGTGACCGAGCATTGGCAGAAATCAAATTAGAAGCGGCAAAACCGGCGCTACAAGAAGCAGCCGATGCCCTGAACACAATCAAGCCCGTGGATATTGCCACGGTGCGTCGCCTGGGCAAACCACCCAACCTGATCATGCGCATCATGGATTGCGTGCTGATATTGTTCCAGCGCCACTTGGAAAACTACCAGCCGGATTTAGACCGTAATTGCCCACGTCCCAGTTGGCCAGAATCCCTGAAATTGATGGCCAACACGAGTTTTCTCTCGATGCTCATGACATTTCCCAAGGATTCCATTAACGCTGAGACGGTCGAGTTGCTAGAGCCTTACCTTTCAATGGAGGATTATACGTTGGAAACGGCACTCAAGGTTTGCGGGAACGTGGCTGGCTTACTCTCTTGGACTAAAGCAATGTCCTATTTTTATTCCATTAACAAGGATGTGCTACCGATGAAGGACAACCTGCTAAAACAGGAAGCACGTCTGTCTGCTGCGATGAAAGATTTGAAGGTCAGTTAAACCGTAGTAGCGATACTAAATATTGATTTGTGATCAAATATCAGCTCCGAAATCTTCAAC
>JACCGJ010003491.1:0-31485 GCA_013407085.1 Atriophallophorus winterbourni
GTGGGTGCTATCACAAGCCTGGAGTCAGTAAAGTACTGCAACTTCACAGACTATAGGCGAGATGAGATACTTTCGTTCTATAAGAGACCGTGGCAGTAAAACTGTAATGTATTCCGCGGCAATCACTCTAACCCGTGCAAGATACCGCACATCTGTACATCACAAATGTTAATCAATAAGGAACAGCAGCATCTGTGCAATAGAAATGTGGTGGACGAGTGTATTTCTTGGTCAAGAGCTTCTCTGTTCTCACTTGGCACTGTTAGTAGAATTTGTCCATCTACAATTTATTTTAAAAAGTTATGCGGTGATCAGTTGAAGGCAGTTTCTCTAGGTTTTTCTCTAATGTTGTTTCAGATGTTCCATGTAATTAGAATTGCTCTTTTGGTGATCTTATTGAACAAGGATCCCATCATTCACAATTTGCATTTTGGGTTTGGGTTTCAATTCACATTCTGTTGATGCAAACGCAACGAATAATACTCTCACTCAATGTGTTATTCCTTGCGACTTTAATTTGAAGTAATTAGACATCACTAGCAAGCAATGATTTATAAAGAAACACCTATTTTCAATCATCATAACCCAATCTCGTGATTTAAAAACAATGTGGAAAGCTTGGTATGAGGCTTGCGCAAGAATGTTGTGGTGAAACGGTTGTGTTGATATTGCTTGTTTGTTGTTTGCGTTTAATTATCCACGTGTTTGCGCTTCGATATGAGACATGAGAGCTCTCGGCATTTACCTTACGAGTCAGGAAGAACTTGATCTTGACCGCTCACTTTGGAGGCGTCGTGTCCAAGCTGGGAAATAACATATACAGCTTCGGGGCGTAGATCACTCCGCCAGTATGCAACCGACACCGATCAACCTAGTACTGTCGATCGCTGCGGGAGAGATTGTCACTCCCGAATCGGACTGTTTAGTCATTCGAAGCGCTGTGGAGCATGAAACCATCATCCGCTTGTGATGTGCATCCATGGTCGACATCGACCGAAGGAGGCCAACAACAGCGCCTCGATGCTGATTGTCTGTATCGCGTCAATGCAGATGCGATTGCCTCCCACATCCTTTCCTCTGTCGTTGTGCTTATGTTGCTGCCTAGCACTGTACCCCACGGATGTGAAATCGTGCAGTACTTGTGTGCTATGCAACTACAACCGGTAGTGAGCTGTATGCGGAAAATAGCTGGAATCTCAATGTCATCTCCCCTTATATTTCTCTAGACCTGGGCAACCTGACAGCCCATCTCGACCCACCTGCAGTCCATGACCGTGCTGCACTTTCTATAAATCAGCCTAGTGGTTTCATGCATACATGTACACATTATTCCTCACTGCACCCAAATATAAAATGTTGCCGACCGTTGTGGGAATAGTAGCTGATGAAACAATACAACGTGTATTTCTTAGTGTTTATGAAACTTGATATAATCTATGATTCCCTCTGACAGCCTTTTAAGCAAGATATCAACCGGTAGAAATTTCATTTTGCAGCCACTGTTAGTTAAATTTTATTGTGGACTTCATAAAACATATACATCAGTTTGGTGTGCCGTGGTCTATCATGCTAGAAGTACTCTGCGCGTCAATGACCATTTTGCTGCTTTAATTACCGTGCGCCTCTGCTGCTGGTTGAAATTGCTTTTCGGTATAATTTTCTGCTCCCATTTCTCGTTGAGTCAATTTCTCTGTCAATCTTTTTTCTGTTCTACGCAGCTAATGAACCCCGCCGTTTCCACGAACGCAAGAACGGGCTTCCCCTGATCTCAATTCAATCTCGTAGCTGAACCACCAAAAATGCTTCTGTTTAAACATTGTATCACCCGCTTTATCCCAAGCCCTTTCCCATCACTAGTGGCTTTTGTTCTCCATTTTTCCTTGCGTTCGCACAATACTGTTTTCAATGTTCCTTACATTTTACAGCACCAACGTAACCAAAAGTTTGGCGTTTTCCTTTTCGTATCGGTTTTACAGCGTATCGAGGTCGACGTGGTTGCTCGTTTGAACCAGCTACAAAAGCGGTGCTAAACTAATGTTTCTAATGTTTAATAAACCAATGAAGCATACACTACGTGTGTGTAGGCTTTTGCAATCTGACTGTATCTTAGCCAACGCATAGTCTCTGATTGTGCGGCACTTTGCTCGGATCCAGATTTGAGGTCTCAACAAAAAACATTACCTGAAGAGGAGCAGTGGAAACACCATGAAATCTTTGGCCGATTAACACACGTCGTTTTTATAGTTCATGGTCCGGGCATTACTTAATATCAGGGGGAAATAGAGATGATGCACCCTTTCCGTTGATGCCGTTTCATTGCGTTCGTTGTCAATGTGTAGAGTCATACACTATGTCCTTCTCTTGCGCGCCCGCCGAACCATAGATAGAGCGGAAGTAAGCCACTGTTCCAAATTATTTAATCGAAACTTCTCAGCGAAGCACTTGAATAAAGCGAAGGAATTCCTTCTCGGTAATTCTCATCAAGCTTTACAATGAAAGCGTAAGAAAATAGAAATAAATCTGATCAACATCAACCAATAAACAAAAATCAATGTCACGTGTTGTTACTTAAAATTGTCTGGTCGATATGGATGTTGGCCAACGTAATGAAAGATCACGAACGAATCCTTTTGGCCTAAAGATGTTAATGGCATTCGCTTCAACTGTTTGCAACATGTTCCAGCTAACTAATCACAAACGAGTGGAAACTGGCCTACGTTACTATTTTTGCGAATTTCTTATGCGTGTCGTTTATTTATTTATACTGAACATTTTCTGTCCCCACGCAAGCTGATAGTGATGTTGCCGCACTTGATCATGTTACCTGTTCAGGGTAATGATCTCGATGATATATTCCTGTTTCATATTTGATCACTGGCGTCAACTCTATCGATAGTAATATCCTATTTCATTAATGACCAGCACTACAGATGATGTGACCTCAACCAGACCGCTTCCGCAGTTATTTTATTTTTTCGAATAGCGTCATCGATTCGCTTAATCAGGGACGGGCATTTCTCTCCTAATGTGCCACGCTGTTGATGTCTAACTCTGAACCCTCTCGCTTGATTTTACGACCACTGTGTCCTTGGTGGAATTATGTCATCTTCTCCAACGTTTATCTCCTATTCGGTTAGAAAATACCAAGTCGTCAAATCATCATGAAAACCCTCGACTAGCCTGGTATTCGTGTTCGACTGCGCGATTGATGACCCTGACTGTTGAATTGAACGTCAATCGGACATTTAGTTAATGCTATTCAATTTGGGCTTGTTGCTTGCGAACTTGATCGGCATCATTTGTGTTTCTCGAACGATATTCATTTTCAACCTTATCGCTATTCTCGGTCTGACATTGATTTGGAATTCAATCGCAAATAGTTGAATCGTGTTTTCCTGTCAATTTTATCGAATCGAAATAAATTCTTTTCCACACTACACATCAAGATTATTGTTATTAATAATAACCCCATTTCACCCCTCTACTTTGAACCAATCAAATTAGGGCACCTGGGATTTTCTGCCCCAAGGTGTTCATTTGGGATGATGGCGTTCAACTGTCAATTAGCCCAATTGCGTGGGCCATTTACGAATGTGTTTGGCGCGGGAATATTTCATCACTTGCTCCAAGCTACCCAAACCCATTAGGAATTCATTAAAGTTTACCTGGAACAGCTTCTCAAATTGGTCACTCTGTGAATCCATCTTGTTCATTTTGCGCGTGTTCAGTTCGTCATAATGGGACCAACAAAATTTTACGCTCTGTGTCACTTTGGGTAAGAGGTTGTAGATCTTACGATAAGCAAGAACTCCCTGGGGGCAGTGTTTTAGCATTTTGACGGGCTGAAAGAATAGTTTATTACCCCAATTGGCCACAACTAAATTTTTAAATTACACTTAAAAGTCTTTTGGGAACTCTCTTTTGTGGGAACTAAAATGTTATTGAAGGAGCGATTTATCCTATGCAACAGAAAGATATCAGTATACGATACCTGGGAATTAAGCAATAGATACCTAATAAAAGACTCGTTTAAAGAATCAAGATTTTCTGGTGAAAAAAGCAATATACATATACCATTGGATGGCAGCTATAAAAATACAAAGGATACAATCAAGATTCTATTGAGGTGTTTGGTGTGTGTTGGTTCATATGAGATCAATATACAGGGCCGATAGTTGAGTGTTCTTTGATATAAGCCCCCAGTTTTGATTTGAAATGACGGATTGTAGGAGCGTTCACAAAATCCTGTGATAGTGAATTCCACAGTAATCAAATACGCACCGAGAAGAAATGAAGTCTAAAATCGAGTTTTCATAGCGGTATTACGAGACAACTTGAATGAGTCATTATATTCTTAGGGGAACTGAATTTTATCAAATCGCGGAGAGGCGATTTTCCATCAGCAGTATTTTATGTTATTACCCATGTCGCCTCTTACTCTCCTTTGTGTAAAATCAGTCAATCCTAGCGTGATCATTCTCTCTTTGTATGAGATGTGCTGCATACCTTCAACTAGCTTCGTCGCTCGGTGGTAGATTTTACCCAGCAATTCAATGTCTTTACGCAGCCACGGTGCACAAACTGCGATAATGTATTCTGTCGTTCGATGGACGTAAGTACCGTATTTTTCGGACGATAAGACGCACCGGATTATAAGACGCAGTATCAGTGAACGATCTGTTTTCATATATAAGACGCACGGGATTATAAGGCGCATAAAGCGAAACAAAACTAGTCAGACTTTATTCAAACCATGTCAATATTACATAAAAAAGTACACTAACTTTTTCAATCATTCATCTACGAATTCATCAAATTCCTCGTCTTCGGTGTCAGAATTCAACAGTTGGGCGATAGCGGCATCAAGCACGCCCGGATCCCTCTCGTCATCATCCGATTCAGTCTCATTGCTGTTGCTTGGCTGTTCATCAATGATTCCAGCCTTAGTGAAAGCTCGGAAAACAGTAGAGACCGATACTTTAGCCCATGCGTCGACGATCCATTGACAGACAGTGGTGTAACTAGCCACAATGTTGAATTGTTTCGCAACTGCTCTATTCCCATGTTGTACTGCGCGGCTGATGGCCTTGAGTTTGAAATCCGCATCGTAAGCATGTCTCTTAACAGGTGCCATTTTGGGGTATTTAATTACCGGATGTTTAAGCACCGTACGAACCAGGAATAGTGGTTTCGGTAAGTGAAAGAGTTTCATTTTAATCGCTGAATAGTTTCATGTTGATCTGTTGTTTGTTGTTTGACTCTGACCCCAAAACAAGTCTGTCTAGACAGCATAGAAAGCCGACTCCACGACCATCAGTGATTATTCTTCTACAATCAAGGGGAGTGTCATCGTCACTTACCAAAGTCGTAATGAAACATTTTGACAGATTTTTCAGCGCAGTGTGAACATATACTATTCATACATAAGGCGTACCGGAATATAAGGCTCACTGTCGATTTTTCGTACAAATTAGTGTTTTTATGTAAGCCTTATAGTCCGAAAAATACGGACGGGGGATCGTATTAGAAGAGAACCGCCCAAATATTCTCAGCATTCCCAAGATACCGCTTGCCCTGTTGAATACTTTATGGAGATGACTATTCGGTTTCAGGTTATTAGTAATATAATTCAAGTTTTCATGACCAAGATTATATGTATGCTTGTATTCCGATCAAGTTGTAACATTTTACATTTACGTATGTTGAAAAGCATCTGATTTAGTTGAGACCAATGATACAGTGCATCCAAATCCTCTCGCAGCATCAAGCAATCATCAATGGAGCGGATTTGCTTCCATATTTTTATGTCATCATCAAAAAGAACTATCTTGCATCGTACTACTTGCGCAATGTCATTTAGGTATAAAAAGAAAAGGATAGGCCATATCACCGAACCTTGAGAGATGCCGCTTGTGTCATTGATGGTTTTCGATAGAACACTGTCAATGCGGACTCGCACATGTCGATTGGTCAGATAATCCACGACAATAAGTTTCATGTTATCCCATATTGCACTAGCTTTTGCAGAAGCAGGCTGTGGTTGACCTTATCGATTTGTGTGCGTTATGTACGCGGACATAATCGCAGTTAACTATCATTATTCAGCATATATCTCATTCTTTATAGCCGTGTAACCGGTGGAGGGGTTGAAGCATTGAATTGCAATCAAAACAGCTCACCGATGAGGCAATCTTGTTGCATAATTCTCACTAGTAATTGTTATGAGTGGCGAACGTTGAACCATACCATTGGTTAATGTTATCTCACCCACAATCAGCAGATGGAAGCTACAATTTGACGTTAATTAAAAACTTCGTGTTGTCACATTTAGGTTCATTTTCATATTTATATTTTTGGTGGCTTTAATATTCATGAATACTACTCAGTTTATGCATTCCCCAATATCGCAGAGCCGATATACCATCAATCTTTAACCTGAACATGACGTTTATAGCTTTATTTACGAAAGGCCAATGAATTTGAGAGTTAACATATTATTTTAGTTTTACTATCTTTGTAAAACTGTGTGGACAATCGATGACTGTAAGACAATCCGAAAAAAATGGATCATGGCATGAAGTTTCAACGCGATTTGAGCGGCAAATCAGAACCCTGCAATACGCGTATGTTTTATGTATTGCTAATCAGTACGGTCCCATTTTGTCCAAAAGAATACCTAAAACTATTTTACTTGAAAGCGAGAGGCCTATCACGATAATAGTCAAAGCTACGAAATGCCGCATGGTGACAGCGTCGGAATATTCACGGAAATGTTTTGCGGAACCAATTTAGTGAATAATTGACTTACTTGACTTAATCCCTTGAGTTCCTGGAGGAACATAGGGCCTCGGCAACTTGTCTCCACTTTGGTCTGTCCATAGCAGCCAGTTTGATGTCGTTCCAGTTAAGTCCACACTTGCGGATTTCCTCTTCACACGAGCGCTTCCAAGATAGTCTTGGGCGTCCGACCCGTCTCTACCCGATTGGGTTCCATACCAGAGCATGACGCGTGATGTCATCATAAGGTTTTCGCAAGGTGTGCCCAACCCATCTCCACTTTCTTCTACTGATCTGCTGGGCGATCGGGTCCTCAGCAGCAATCTGCCACAGGTCTTGATTCCTTATCTTTTCTGGCCATTTTACCCCAATAATTCGGCGAAGGCAATTATTGTGGAATGATTGCAAGCGGCCAGAAGACTTTGCGGTCACTCGCCAGGTTTCCGATCCATAGAGTAGCACGGATTTGACGTTGCTTCTGAATATACGGAGTTTCGTGCGTTTGGATAGAACCTTCGACTCCCAAATGGGTTTCAAAGCTATGAACGCGTATCTTGCTTTGCCGATTCTGGCGACTATGTCTTCGTCCGTGCCACCACTTATTGAAACAATGCTGCCTAGGTAGACGAATTGCGTGACGTCTTTGACTGCTTTACCATTGATGGTGATTGATGGGTGCTCATCAGTTAGCACACGGAGGACTTCTGTTTTTTTCGGTATTCACGCGTAGTCCTGCATATGAAGCAAAGTGTGCTAGTCTATCGGTCTTTCTCTGAAGACGTTGGGGGTCACGTGATATCAAGCAGACATCATCAGCGTATTCCAGATCCTCCAAATGCTCGGATTCCTTCCAATCGATACCATTCCTCTCACCTTTTACTGTCTGTTTCATTATCCAGTCTATTACAAACAGAAAAATCATTGGGGACAACAGGCAACCCTGGCGAACGCCAGTTTCAACTGCAAATGGATCGTTCAATCTTCCGTTGTGAATTGCCTGACAGGAGGCACCTTCATACAGCTGCTTTATGAGGTCCATGTACAGCGGTGGGACCCCATAGTGTGGCAAAAGCTTCCATATGAATTCGCGGTCCACACTGTCGAAGGCTTTCTCAAAATCTATGAAGTTGAGGCAAAGAGGCGATTGCCATTCAATGCTGTGTTCAATTATTATGCGGAGGGTCGCAATTTGGTCGATGCCAGACTTTTGTTTTCTGAAGCCTGATTGCTCTGGCCGTAACACTTGGTCGATAGCGTCGCGCAAACGCATAAGGATGATGCGTGTAAGTACTTTACTAGGGACTGATATATCCATGTCTTGAACTTGTCGGCTGAACGAACTGCATCAAACACTGATGATGTATTAATCAATTTCTATTCATCCGTCATCAGTCCGAGAGAACAGGTGATATACATCCAAAGTCAAAGTCACTTTAATCATTGCACCGGTAAGCGAAATTGCCGTCACATCAGATGGCGCTTTTCATGAATTATGACAAAACAGGTCATGGAGACGATGGGATAGCCCCTCTCTTATTGAAACAATACATATACGTCGTGCAAGCCAGTCATATGCCTGTGTGAACATTGATAAATATGCCACTGACTGGAAATAGCAAATATTAGCTCTTATCTAAAATTTTGCTGGTTACCGACTTGCTGTTCTGGTACATGTGATTTTCATACTACTTGAGGCCTCGTTGCTAAAGAACTTATCAGCATATAGGCAACATCATTTTCTCTAACGAAAAGAGCATGAATTCAAACAGTGTCATTCCTCTGTATTCGATCTACTGGTTTACTCTATACATCTGTATTTATCCCGAGAGAACATTAAAATAACATCGTACATCAAGCCATTTCATCCACGGTTGCCCTAAGTGAAAAAATGTCACTCCGAAACGCGTCCTTCATGCATTATTCATTCAAAAAACGGAAGGTCTCCGAGGCCGACGGAATAACCCCGCTAATATTAAAGCAATATGCGAACTTGCCATGCAAGCCACTCACATACTTCTTTAACCAAACACTTGATTATATAGCGTGATTCTTATCGATTTGAAACGTGGAATAATTACTCGTTTATAAAGAAGGAAATCGCCCCGACGTTTCTAATTACCAACACGTTACACTTTTACCTGAGATTTTAAATTAACTGAGCGCCTTATTGTTGACGATTTAATGAAATATTTTAAAAACAATCAGTTGATTTCGAGAAAACTGCATGGATTTAGACGAATTTATTCTGATCGGGCTGGGTGATTGGGCACAAGCGGTAGATAAGCGTGCAGGCAATACACGCATGCTAACTAGATATCTCCAAAGCATTTGATCGTGTTAACCATAGCCTACTACTGCAGAATCTTGTAAGGCTTGATATCACCGGAAAGTTATTGAATTTGCCAAAAGGCTACCTACCAGGTACGTGTTGACTGTGCTTTATCAAAACAAAATTGCAGCAGCTAGCAAAGTTCCCCAATGTTCAGTCCTCGGTCCAATCCTATTTTTGGTTTATGTCAATGAATTACCGCAACTTGTTCGACGTAACATTTCGCAATTGGTGGACGACATAAAGATATGGAGTTGCAACCATAGCCCAGAAGACTGTCGGCTATTACAAAAAGATCTTATGCGCTTCACAATTGGTCGTTGAATAATTAACTGCCATTTAACTTCGACGTGTGAAATCGAGTAGAGTTCACATACCATATAGGTTTACATATCCTTGAAAATTGCAGTTAATAAAAAAATTTGGGTGTCTGGATATGCACCAGCTTCAAAACCTCACTTCAAACTTTCATCGCCTTCCAAAAGGCAACACACGTCCTCAATATACTCAAACGGGTATTTGGGAAATTTTCGCCCAAGATATTCCAAAGGATCATGAATACATACTGGTACTGGAATAGTGACGTCATTTAAAGATTGCGCCAACGTTTTCCGACAACAATTCGCATCAATTATCTCACAAGTGTCAACCCATAGGCAGCCTTTATACCCTGACAGCTGCAGCTTGCCAATTCTTCACGGGGTGGAGTTTCCCCCCTACGTTGTTCAAACAAAATTAATGGCGATAAAGAGAACAGGCTCACCCGGTATAGACGATATACACGCAAACATTTTGTACAATCTATTTTCCGAGTTGGCAATACCGACATCTGACGTATTCACGATGATGTTCGAGTAGAGCTTTGTACCAGAAACTTGGAAAACTGCCCTGATTAGTCCCATCCATAAGGGTGGCAAAAGAAATTATCCATTAAACTATCATTATTATTACCAGTGTTATAAAAAGTAATGGAGTCCATAATAGCTGAGGCCTTACGGAATCACTTTGAGATTAATAATTTAATCTCCGAGGCACAGCATGGATTCAGGAAAAAAACGATCCTGTCTGACAAACTTGCTATTAGCAAAAGAATCTTGGTCTGAGCTACTGGATGCCGGCCACTCCGTGGACGTAATTTATATCGATTTCTCAAAAGCCTTTGATCGTGTGAATCACGAAATACTTTCGTCGAAACTAATCACCTACGGAGTACAGGGTAAACTCCATGCATGGATTAAAGAATGGTTGATATCTCGTGAGATGTACGTGAGAGTCAAAAACGAACTATCCGAGTCGATTAAAGTTGCCCGTAGTGTCCCACAAGGATCAGTCCTCGGACCGCTTTTGTTTTTAATATATATAAACGACTTGCCTACTGTATTACAGTCGTCCGTGCTTATTTTCGCTGATGACGCAAAGCTTTGGCGCAAGATAGATTCCACAGACGACACACAGAACCTGCAACGGGATCTCGATATGATTCACACTTGGTCCATAGACAACGAAATGCCCCTGAATGCTTCGAAATGCAGCCTATTGTCTTTCAACAGCAAGTCGAGCAAAGAATATTATCTTGGTTGCACTGTTATTAAACCCGCCTCCTCCGAAAAAGATTTAGGTGTGATTATCCAATCAGACTTAGGAAACTCAATGCAATGTCGACTGGCTGCCTGCAAAGCTGAAAACAACTTGGGTCTCCTCAGAAGAGTCCTAGGTTCGTTTGACCCCAATATTGTCTGCAAATTGATTTCAACGTACATCCGTCCTCATGTTGAATATGCTATACCGTCATGTGATCCTTGGTCGAAGAAAGATATTCTGCTATTGGAAACTCCACAGCGCAGAGTAACAAAACTCGTCCTATGACTATCTAATTATCCATACGAAATGAGACTTAAATTATTGAATTTGCATTCGGCTCAATACACACGGAAATGAGGAGCGCTAATATTCATTTGGACTGTGCTTAATCAAACAAATCATCCTTGCGGTCGTTTGTTTCACATTTCCCATAACACACGTTTGCGAGGTCACCAATCGAAACTTTACCAACAGCATATCAGGTTGAACTGCCGCAAATATGCATTTTCCGTTCGCAATGTGCAAATGTGGAACAGTTTACCAACTCATGTGGTACAATCTGGAACCGTTGAAGTTTTCAAGAAATCACTAGATATTCACATTGGAAAGTATGTTTTTCACGTTTGACAATAATCTAACAATATTTTGATATTTTTTACCATCCGACCCGATGTGCAAGAACGAGTGGATGTGATGCAGTGCAATCCAACGGACAGTAAAATGGCGTATACTTTCACGTAAAGGCTGTTCTGTGAGATTTGATCCGACAGTGTTGGAATAACTGTCAGTAAATACCAAATAGCGAGATCTTCCTGATGGTATCCGAGTTGTTGCGTTATTCTGGATTGGAAGCAATGTTGCACGCGTATACAACGTTGGGTAGAAACTGGAAGTTTTGATTTTCAAGAATTCACGTTTTTCCGACTTGAAAATAGTAAATTCCGAATGACGAAGTTGAAACGAGTTTTATGATATAAGAACCGTCTATATCCGTCAATAGAGCGAGCAATAAGATACAAAAGTATGAGAGCACAAATTTGTACGTCCACACCGTCACCTGTAGTCTGTGGGTCTTGTAAAGCATAGCTTTTTACCTGCATATAATCTATGAATAAATCTATGAATACTTGAGGCCAGTCATGGAATACGCTGTGCAGTCATAGCCCCCGTGGCTCAAGAATGATGTAGAACTTAGGCAGCAAATCTCTCCACGCTCAACAAAACTAGTTCTCAGTATACGAATTAAGCCTTATAAAGAAATGATAGTTTACCTGTACCTGTTCGACCTTCCCTATCGACGAGTCAGAGAAAAACTTATCATATTTTACAAAATATTCCATACCCCGAACCATCCTTTACAGGATTTATTCACGCGAAGGGATACGAAAAATATCAGACCCATGAATATGTGCTAATGGTACTCCATTCCCGAAGGAACTGTAGAATTTTATTCTGTCCGTGTCTGTTTTACTTGGAACAGTGTACCTTCTACCGTTGCTCACTCCACTAGCTATGGTTATTCTTAAGCCTGTTGCTTTGTAGACCATTAAAATCATTAAATTACATTGAATTACTGAAATACTACAGAAGCTGGATGTACTCGGAAGCATTGGAATGATCTTAAATTGACTAAGAGGCTGCCTTGAACACCATCGCATACATGTGCGTACCTACGGTTTACGATTAAAAAATTCATTTATTGGTGAAGTTCCCCAGGTTCAGCGCTTGGTCCGATACTCTTTCTCATATACGTCATTGATAAATGGATTTAGATTAATATATGTGTTTCAGTGTGAAATTCTCGTTTCAAACAAGCACACAATGCACAAGTATAACCTGCGATCAACTTACTACAACAAGTATTTGGGAATTTTTCTGTCGGAATTACATTGGAACATGAATACGTATTTGGTTCAGTGAGTATATATGCTGTGCAGTTGTGCTCGCCGTGGCTCAGGAAGGTAATCAACTGTTAACAGAGCTAGTACTCACCGTGCAAAACAAGCTGTATCAAGAAAGGACAGCTTATCTGAACTGGTTTGATGTTCCTTATCGTTGAATCAGGAAAGAGCTTGTTGTATTATACAAAATACATCATACATCAAACCACCCCCCACGAGAACTTTTACACGTATCACATCTAAACTGTAGTATCCCTGATTTTACGCTAGTGGCATCCCCATTCTCGGCACATCTGTGTATATATTCTGCTCATTTCTATTTCTTTGGAACATGACTTCGACCTTATTCGCTCAAATAGCCTGCGTGAATATAAGATTACATTGGATGAGTTCTTTTCAAATCATTCGTTTTCCGCTTATTTATACATTGCGTGGTCTAATTCCATCGTACGTTTTACCATTTAAGTAGTCAGTACTCTATGTTTGAATAAACTTCAACTAATATAACTCCTTGTCGAGTGCAAATTTTACACTATAGCGAAAATCGGGAGCTTGGTGTCATAATACACAAATTCACTGGGAGACTAAAGATAGCGAGTATACCAGCAAACATTCTCAGCTGTCATTCTTAAGTTAACATTGTAGGACTTCAGATGCGTGTACTATAGATAGGCTTGGTTTAGTTGCACCCCATAACATAACATATTCTGGGATTCAGAATTTTTTACTTCAATTAACCGGGTCTCTTATACTGAGTACACCCACTCGCTTCAGCACTTACAAATAGCTTCATTGGTTCATCTGTACAACAGTATGTTTATAAATCCAAATCCACGCATAACTTTAGCTTGATAAATTGAATCTGAATGGACTATTTGATGGGCGATAAAACTCACACCTATAGTCACGTTGAGGCTGTCATACTGAGGATAACAATATAGTTTGCGGTTGTTGTATAAGCGAATCAAGCACGCAAAGCAGACTTGCGCACAATTGCGTGTGCATCAACAAGCAACCAGGAGGAATGTGTTGATAAATACACCTATCAAACAGCATACGATTTGCAAGTGACCAATCATTTGACAGGCGATAAATTTGAGCAGCCAATTCAAAAGTGTGCATTTGATCGCTCCAGATAATTGAAGGACTGGTCAATCGTTACAACCATCCAATATTCGCGGTGACGCACGAAGCTCAGTTAGAATCACAGGTGTGGTAAATTAATTTCCCTTGTAATTAACATGTTTTGACTTTTGACTTTGTTAAACGAGAGTAACGTATTTAGTATAAAGATGTATAATATGTTTTGTATAATATGTTTTCATAAACAAGATTCTATATTATAATAACTGTCCTGCTTCGTTATGGATATTTCTAACAAATTCACTAATGTTTTAATAATATGAAATACAGAATATTCATATTCGCATCAATTTTAACCACACACTTAATGAAAGCAGCCATTGTCATATAACGCTTGGAACCAAAATCTGCTCTAACCGATTCGCTGCTGACATGACTATGGATTAAGTATCGGTCTCAAATATATTTTAATACCGTGGTGATTACGAAAAATGATATTATTTTGCTGCATTTTAAACCTCACCAACAGCTCTGAGCTGCCTGAATGCATCAGACCGAGAGAAATAATTAATATTTACTTAGCTTTGAACCATCGTACAGTTCATACTTATTGTACGATGTAGTATTCATAGAGTGAATTCGGTTCAAACGTTCAAACGCTTATAAATATGTGTTCCCATTCTCATACCACTCCATTTTGTGAACTGTCCGGTTTGCGATAAATACTAAGTCTGACACTCAACCAATCACGGTATAAAGTTAGTGGTAAGGTCAAACAGAGGTGGTGATTCGAGTGCTAATTAGTAATTTTTCCGGTCCTGACTATCACACTTGGTCTGACGAATTTTCAGTCTTAGAAGTGAAACGTTACCCAAAACTCTTCTAACCGAATGCGCACAAATTTCTTTCCAGGATATGATTAACTTTAACTTTTGAATCGAGTTATAAGTTTGCCAATGTGTGCTTATGAATGGGTTACAAGCGGATGAGCAATTAATCTCTTGATTATAGTAACCTTAACTTTCTTGACTCATCGGACAACTACATCGTAGTAATGTAATGTATAGCTCACATGCCCCGCACTTACACACCACTACCGGTTTCTGGCTGTTTACAGTCATCAGGTGGAAGCAGTAAGTGCTTAGAGCGTTCGACCATGAATCACGTTGTGATTCTGTATTTGAACATCGTGGTTCTTTGTTAGAACCATATATAACATCGGCATACAAGTATAACTTTGCTTAAACCGTAATAACTTTACTTACTACGACTCCAAACACTAAATTAAAATATTTACTACCGAATCCATCGAAATGAGTCAGTGTTGCGAATCAAATTTTTTGTCTGCGACTCACCTGTTACCACGGTAAATTTTCTGTCTACTGGGGACGACCGCTGGTTGCTTCATAAACAATGCACACCTCGGGGTCGTTTACGGTCGTGTATCAGTTAGTCTGCGAAAGTAGTGCCCGTCTTTGTGTGCGCGTGCGACATGAGTTAAACAGTTAAATTACAAACTGCCACTGCTACTACGCTCGACCAGACAAGATGCATCAATGATAAATCCGTTTCGTTTTGATGTGCGTCCTCTGGTCACAACGGTCAATGAGACTGAGTTCACGAGACTTTGTGAAATCAAACCGGAATAACAAAAAACACCACACAAGATTTGAAGCTACTTACTCCATTACAATTTTGTTATTACTCAGTGAAGTCTACCAGTATTTACGCACTCTCACAATTCGCGTGAGCACCAGCGGTGATTTGGTTCTCGTGTACAGTTGAAGTGATAAAAACTTTGATGTATATGCTGACAGGTAACTGCTCGGCTCATGATACACTGTACGTTAGCCTGTGTGTGTGGTTATTCACGTAAAATCAAAAGTTCTATGCGTTTGTAGAGCAACATAGCAACAAATGACTTGTTAATATGGAAAGGGTAGTTCGGATGTATAAAGACAGCATGCTCCACATGATGGGGGTGTGAAATTTAGTAAGTGATTAGCAACGCCATAAATAATAGTCAAAACAAAAGATGGACCGCTAATGAAACTTTCACATGTCTACTTCGAAGATATTTCGCCACAGGGAAGAATTCAGCGCTCATTCATCCGAAACTAAACAGTGTTGAATGAAACGAAACTAATATAGTTATTAAAACAGTTGAGATCACGCGATCATTTAGCTTGTTTAAAAGTAACATTTATCTCATTGTTTCCACCTAATGAACAAAAAGGTTCAACAGTAAGGATTTTGTATTCCAGAATCACGAAGTGATTTATATCGAGCGCTTAAGACGCCTAAAATTGACTAAATTAATGTTGTAAATACTGGGGATGTGAGCAAATGAGTGCATAAACACTATTTTAATTTGAGTATAAATGTAAATCATTTTGTTAGATTTTACTCGGGTGTCTCCTCATTAGCGAACAATTCGTTCGCCTTTTACTGATGATTTCCTTGGAGAGGCACAACACAATGAGACAGTCAAATCACTTTTACTACTTAATTTGATATTTTTCACTTGATCAAGCATTTACCAAATAAGGTAAATGTAAGCAAACTTGAAAATTAGTGTAATGTAAACCAAAGTAATCTGTTGCTCACATCCCCCGTACTTAACCACCATGTTGCTTCGAAACATTTCATGAAACTATCATAAACTGAGTGCATCAGATAAAACAAATTATATGCTGGATTGACATGTTCTAACAAAAGGAGAGTGCGCACAATTATTCAGATGATTCAATAAAAATGCACCTAATGGACACTTTCGGAGCCATGGTAGCGTATTGGCACCACATTCTGCTTACAAATATGGGGGCGTTGGTAAAATAAGTTTCGCATAAATTTTCCTAAACTTAATTCTGCACAATTCCCATTCATTTAATATGAACACACAGTGGCTCGAAAAAAAAAACAAAGTTATACTTGAATGCCACTGTTGCATAGGGTTCGTACAACGAACCACGATGTTCAAACACAAAATCAGATAGTGATTCGTGGTCAAGCACTCAAGACGCTTATGGATGACCAAAGTGATTTGTTGCTCACATCCCTCGAAATTACACTCCACTACCAGTTTCTGGCTGTTTGTTGTCATCAGGTGGAGACAGTAAGATAAGGTCAAGTGAGCCTTGAAACAGCAGCATTCAACTTTACTCTTAGCAACTGTTACAATTTTCACTGAAACTAATCTTCAATGTTGCAACCTGATGGCGACAAGCATTCAGAAACGGCTGTGGTGTTCAAGTAAAAGTGAGATGAGCAATGCGTTGCTTGGAAGAGATATCAAATATTTTCGATTTAATAATGCCCTAGCCTGTCTAAGGAAAATTTATATCACGCTAACTCA
Organism: Atriophallophorus winterbourni; assembly: GCA_013407085.1. NCBI lineage: Eukaryota > Metazoa > Platyhelminthes > Trematoda > Plagiorchiida > Microphallidae > Atriophallophorus > Atriophallophorus winterbourni. The sequence continues at coordinate 17,027 of JACCGJ010003491.1, forward strand.
GCGTAGTTAATATATGGTCGTTAATAAGCTCCTCGAGTGCTTGGCTAGGAATCACATTGTAATTCTGTATTTAAACATCCTGTTTCTTTGTAGGATTCTAATTCAACAGTGGCTTTAAAGTATGCCTTTCTATATCATGTTACCACTGATTCAAGGCTAACTGAACTTGATCTTGCTGTCTCTACTTGATGACGGATAAACCTATGAAATTGTGTGTATTGAACTATGATGCAGGATGCCGTGGTGATTAAAAATTGGTTCACAGAGGTTATGAACTGTGATGCTTCGTAATGAGGAATTAAATGATGATGAAAGTAGGAAGCATTTACAAATACTGAAGCTGATGCACTTTAAAAAGATCATTTCAAATTTCTTTTGATGAATGTTGTCTCGGGAATTGTGTCTATTTTCGCTGGTCTAACGACACTCATTCAAACTTGCTCAACTTGAACATAGTTTTGCGTATTCGCAATTCAATCGAGTGCCGGAAAATAATTACAAGGAGCTATACCATCATATTTTGAACAGTATCTAAGTTAAAGTACAAATTCTACTTTCATGATTATGGATTTTCGATAGATGTCAAGCACACCAATAACTTACAGATAGCAATTAGAAGGCGTAGAATTAATCGTTGTTAATGCATGCCTGTTCTCGTACTTGTGGACCGAAGGGCTGTTTTATAGGCCACAAGTTAGCGAGAAAATATCGTTATCAATTGCTTCGAATACACCTTTTAGTTAAATAACAAATCATTTGATTTGTAACATTTTCGTGAACGTCTCCGGGTCAAAAGGCTTCTTATTTATGGAGAATTGAGTATAAGCTCATGAAATTATCTCCAGGTCTCACCTGTTGATTCTATCCTCTGTTGTCTTAACCGATCTGTGTTAAATATTGAATGGATTATCTAGGTTGTATAACAGAAACCTCAAAGATGAGTAATATTTTTGCATTATCCTTTTTAAAATATGTAGCTACAATTATTTTCAAACCTGTATTACATATTGCATAATAGTTGTAAATTTGCTTTTAAAATAACAATTGAATCAGAGACGAATCAATGCGGAACTGAGGAAAGATTTCAACCCCAGAGTTTGCAAGTAAAATTTAAATGATAAAAATAACTAATGTTGTCTTGCTTATTCTTACGTTATCTTTAATTTCTTCGGTGAAATATTTTTACGCTGACTGAATTAGCTTAAATTTATTGAGAACGTACTTCCTAACGCTATTGACGACAGAGACCTCGTTACTCGTTATGCAGTGGCCGTTCGAACAACAGAACCACCTGTCTAACCGATACGCATCTACTGCATGCCCGATTTCACGGTTCGCTTATTTCTACCCGAAACCTTAAACAACACGACAGGCCAATTTTCGGCCAAACTGCTTATCATGCATAAAATCCATCCACCACTACTCAACGTTCAGTGCGAGGAACCTAGACACGAAACAATGGGAAGTGGGAAGCATTTTGCCCATTAAAAGCAGATCCATGGGAAACTGTTTCTGGCCTGCGGGGTCCTAAGTGGGTGTCTGATCGAATTGAATCGACTGGATTTTAAACCTCGAGATGGCACACGTCGATAAGTCCATTTCAGGACGTATACACCTCATCCCGTTAATTTTAAGCTGAGGATAGAATGAATATGTGATTGCCTCGAATTGCTTGAGTCTAGCTAGAGTTGAAGTAGTTAATAGAGGCTAATTGTCAGCTGATAGCTCTTTAACAATTCGCTAGAATGTTATTTGCATTTTTGTTGATTGTAAGCATTAAAGAATGAGGTTACAAATGATTATTTGCCAATAATTGAATGACCCCCATTGGTGAGCCTTTCAAATAGCAAATCCGTCTGTTTCGCAATGTGGTTTAAAGTCTGCCCATGCGTTTTATTTACCATGTTCACGTTGTTAGAAGTTTGTGAATGCGCTCTCAGAATTAGACTGAAGCTACCTACCACCTGTGAGGTTCCTGTTGATGAACCAGCATAAAGTATCGAACATATGGTCCCGAATATTCTAGGAAGAGAAGAAATTTCATTTAAAATCTTATTCCCGTTCGAAATTCTCCTGTAGCTGGTCAATTTTAAAACTGCATTTGAAATTATTTTTCACTAGAAAACTCCGTTTGGAAAATGTTCTTTTTAAACAAAAGTTGAATAACGGTCTAAAATTGCTCATTTGCATCCATTTTCATCACAAACGCCCATATTCTTCATGACCGGTTTTGTGGTCGGAACAGTGCCATCAAGATCGCATGCATTGAAACAGTGGAGGAATGCAAATGTGTAACTTCGTTCATGCGCTGGGTTCAACCCCATTTACATGTGATTTAACAGGTTGGCCGTACCAACCTTATCCAACAATGGTCTACAAGCGTAACTTGATTACTTTTCTTCAACTGTTTCAATCGCATGCGGATCTTGGCCCTACTGTCCCTACCTTCGAAGTGCAGTCAGCACGAAACTTGTGATTTGGTGTGTATGTGATGGAAATGCATGCAAATGAGCTTTTTGTTCATAGCTATGGGCTTAAACACTATCTACATGTGTTTTGGGCACATGTGATTGAATAAGTTGGTCGTACCAACCTTATACAACAGGGACATACAAATGCAACTTGAATGTTGGCCTGTTTTGTTCAAATCCTCAGCAATTACTCGTATCTGTTTCAGGCCGTTCGCACTCAGTAGCCAGTGGCTACAAAGCTGATTTCATTGAGTCTTAAAAGTTTGAAATTAAAATCGTTTTTGTATGTATAAATGATTAGAGATGGCTTTTACTATGGAGGGACACGAGGAGAGCTTTAGGCATAAAAACATTTTATTTTAGCTAAAATTATGATCAGTATAGCAGAAATATCAGAAATTGAAATAGGGAAATATGTATACACCTCATGTAAACGTTGATCGATAAAATTTCCTCTGATGTTTGATGGTGCAAATAAGCCCATTTATTAATTTTTGTAACACAATCTGTTTTTGAGAAACTATTCTTTCGACCGATCCTTGAAGGCATCATTGCACAAGGTAAACTTAATCTCATTCATTTTATTTTGACTTCCATCGACCGACATTGACCATGGATGCACATGTTGATCGCAGGTCGATCTCATGTGCTTCATATCACGATAGAGTCTGATTCGGGAGGAAAATTCTCTCTCACAGAGTTTCCTATGAGAAGCAGTCGTCGTTTGATCGGCGGCGTAATCTACGTTTAGTGGCCGAAATATCTCAAAAATGTAGAAGTAGCATCTGTTATAGCTTTGTATAATGCATAGTTCATGAAGATAACTGGAAGTTAGTGAATAATTCTAGATGTTTGGAAATTAATCCGTTTTCTTATCTACTTGATCATGCCCTGCGCCCTACCTCATATATGTTCATTAAGGGACAATGTGGTTGATTGTTTGTGCAAACTTCATATCAAAGTTCCGTAAATATTCCGTGTACCATGTATACAATATATATAGTAAATGCACCATATTCAATGTATACGCTATTTGTGGGTTTCTACCTAAACCATACAAACAGTTCAAATATTACAGTGTTTTCCAATCAGGCACATAAACATAACGTTTCGGGATTTTCACATGCAATTTCCGCGCCCCATATTAGCCAATTTTCGAACAGTCAGCCGGTAATACGCCTTTTCGCATTTATACGAAAAGGTTATCTGATTCGGTTCAACAACCTCATCTAACATCTCAACCTGATGACGGTTGTTGAATGTAAGTACGGGGGATGTGAACAACGAATAACACTGGACCTCCCTTCGCGCCTTGAGCGATTGACCAGGAATCACTATGTGATTCTGTGTTTGAACATCGTGGTTCGTCTTATGACCCCTATCAGTCAGTGACTTCAATGTAGAACTTTTTACGACTGTTCCATGGTTCATTGAAACTGATCTTACTGTCTCCACTTAATACGGCAAACAGTCAGAAACCGGTTGTGATGTATAAGCGCGGGGGATGTAATCAACACATTGTATTGCTCATCTAACATTGCTTTCACAGTCAGGATTTGTCTAACATTCATACAAAACCTAATTTTGCCGTGAGGGTAAACAATGTGAATCTTAAAGTGCATGTTAGGAGGGGAATATGACAGCCGAGCATCAAAGATTACTTGTACTAATGACTGAAAAATTGAAAATTATTTCCGATTGTGCACAGCCAGGTATACTCTTCAGATGTGGACAAGATTTACATCACTTGAAACTGTGGTACAGCGTTAGATAAGGCGAAGGTTCAACAGCCAATCGTAGCAATGCGCCGAAAGACACCCCTCGCGGCTTTTCATTTTCACTTGTAACCGTTCTGTGGCTGAACATTTAGTGTGCCACACTTTCACACACACAAACAAACACAAACAGATGTCGACAAGTTAAATTACTCCCTGTTAATATTTGTAGTAACTTCGCTCGTCAATGCCAAACTGTGCAATTTCAGGGGTGTACAAATAGCTTTACACAGAGTGCACTGAACTGTGTACGAGCAAAGCGAGAAGAACTTAATATGGATTATTACGTGTTCAAAACATATTAGTTTGACCACAAATATATTAAACACAAAGACCAACATTTGAGTAAGTCATTTGAAACCCCAGAAAACGATAAACGCTAGACGATGATAGACTATTCGTTTTTTATTACAAAATTGTGAAAGTTGACGATCAATATTGCGTGTTACAATTACATGGCTTAACTTACATAATATAGCGAATCATTCATGCAGAACCAACCATGTTCTGTTGGGGACATTATTGAAATGCACATTAATAACCAAGGCACTGAAATCCGAATATTACCATTCAACGTCGCGAATTATCGAATAGGATTGCTCGAAGATTTTTATCGCTTGCTCTATTTGCCCTCGGTGTTAACTTTATTGTGCTTATCCCGTGCATGGGATTAAAAACTATTGACATTGTGAGTATTTTGTATGTTTTAGTTTAGATAGCCAGTATTGTATCAATCTACATATCATCTGGTTGATACATGGAATGTGTTATAATTAAGTTTGAACTTGACAAAAATCGCGTTGGAATCATATGCCATATTTAGTTTTCATTTCACGAAATTATGAATGATATAACTTGTTTAATCATATATGCCTACAATTAAGGGTACTATCTTGCTTAGCTGCTCGTGTGATTTCATCTAATATCGAAGTACTTAGGCCCTACGAGCATGTTGGTACGAAGTTGCAAGTTGAGTATTCCGTCACCGGATAGGATGCTGGTCTATGGCAGTTACTTTTCCAATTGTTTTCTGGTTTCATTTTGCATCTAGCTTCTATGGGAAATCAGTTTTAAGCCATTTTACAAAGCGACCAACCTCTATCATCTTGATTGAATGACTCAATCCTGAAACACCATTCCACAACGGGCCTGACAAGGTCTTTCCAAACAATGTGCCGGAAATTCAATTTCTTTAGCGTTTGACTCTGAAATATGATCACACTCTGATTAGTGTGAACATTTTACATCTAGGTGATTTCATGAAAATGGCTGAAGTAATTTTCGTGCATAGGGTTTTTAAAACATCTACGGAAACTATAGTTGGCTACCTTCAGTCTGCTTCCGGTTCATGGTTGTAAAAGCTTATTAGATTGAGACAGCCGGGTTATGTTCAGTGTGAATTGAAGACGCGTTTAAATAGCGAAAAATGGTTATTGATGCCTCCGTTAAACAATTTAGGGTTAGCTATTCTTTAAAAGATCGATTTGAGACTAGGGGTTCAAGATTCAAGATTCAAATCAAACCGATGAAATTTACCAAAACCACTCTGTCTACAACTACGACAAAGATCCTACCTTCAATAATGAGTCTGCGATTTCGCAATGCAATGGTTCGACTCAGCTTCCAAACTCACAAAATAGATTAACTGATTTGAATCAGAACTCAGAACTCATCTTACAGTATTTTGCTTCGGAGAACAAAAAATATTTTAATAATCTCTGAAAGCTGCTGCTCTTTGAAACGCCTGTCCTCAAGTCTCACAAACGAAATCTTTGAGATACATGCCCATTTATAATCGTGTATATTCCATTCGAGTGAGCTACGAAATATCTGTCATGGAACGCCACATTACTTCTGTCCGGATTGAAAGAATAGTTTTCGTTTTCGTCAAATTTTACATTCTTGCATCAAATTAAACATGATTAATATTTACTAACAACAAGTGTGTTCAACCGACATCAATTCTCGAAGCACACATTCCGACGAATATCCTGTTCCGAACAAGCAGGTTTTGTGGTAAATCCTATTGAATTGCGTCAGGAAGAAAGCAAATTAGGCCGGAAATCTTATTCATGCCCTAAAGATTCACATAATTGTCCGGTGATGTTTGCTTGTTTGTTTGTTCCGCGCTACGATTATTGTCCCTACTTCCTGTGTGTTATCAGCCCAACGGTTACACAAGGAACACGAAGTAACACACCAACACGAACAACATATCCACAGGTATGAAAACAGGCGGGTATGCGTCTATTCCGCGTACGTGTGTGACTAGATCTTTTATGTATTTCTCATTATACAGAGGCGAAATGCTTTTTCAGTATCTCGCTAAAGTGCGTCCGAATTGCGAGGTTTGTACGGATAGAATTTACTGACTGATCACATTTTGCTTAATTGCCTCGCGTGTATGTTGAACACAGAGAACTCGGTTCGATGTAATAATTATACCCGGTAATTTGAGAAGCGTCATCATTCGCTAACTTATTGCTATTATGCCTCAGCGTAATGTGATCATGCATACTTAAACAATATATCCTGAATTTGGTCATTTTATTTGAACTGAAACCTTCCCAGGAATCGTGTAAAACAGCTTTATACCAATTTGTTATACTGTTTATCCTCCAACAAAGGATTTTTATTGCCTTCATTATTGAATTATTCCATGTGCGGAATGATTGCAAACAAAACCTGTACCAAGAGGTTTCACGAGGCTCAAGACATTTAAACCGAACTTGCCGATCTGCACCCAGGGATCAACATTCATTTGTTTTAACATTTTTCTACCACAATGATAACCACTACAAACAAAAAGTACCAAATTGTTCCAACGATTATATATACAAGAGAAACTCGTGTGATTGTTGTTCAAATGATGTCTGCCGTGCTAGCATTGTTTGTTTCAGGACATTTCCTTATCAAGCGAGATGACAACATCAGCTAAATTTCTTACCAAAAGACTTGCGATCGTGATTTGCGGACATTTTATACGACATTCGTATGCTTGATTTGTTTGATTTGATCATAATACGGCGCATGAAGATAGGTACTGTTGCGGTTAATGTTTTAAGCGAAATGTGTACTTTATATAACGTCAATGGTTGCTACTGCCAGCAGTGCATTTGCATGCCTTGTTTCTACTATTTCAATTCAAGATTCAAGAATTTATGGTATAAAATGCTTGTAGCTGTACAACACCATAGCACCATAACAGCATTTCGATAAAAATGTGTTATCGTGCCCTTTACTTGCATCCGTTTACTGTATAAATGTTGTGCTTTACCTAACCTTTGACCTTGCAGATGTTACACAAACGTGGCTTTAGCATCAACATTTAGTTTGCTTAAACGGTTTGAGCTCCAAATAAATTGTGTAAAATTTGCAACTGGAACATGGCGTGAGGTGAAATGTGTGATAAAATTAATGAATGTTACCAGCATACTCGAAAAAATAATAGCAAAAGCCATTTAAATCTGGACGAGCAAGATAATATTTTGTAGGATTTTTAGCTGACCGAATGTGTTGAATTATATTCGAGGAATCATATCCTCTGCTTTGTGTTTCACCACAGGTTTCACAGTATTTGTTCGCTTAGTATAAATTTGGACGTTGATTTGTTTTATAAAGTTGCAATTCGTAAGCGTTTTTAAATCTGGTTGGCATAAACCAGTTTTGCATGGATGTTTCATATTGTGAAAAAAATCATAAATAAAGTCAGATGCGTAACAGAAAACAAATCATGACGGGCAAAGGTTGACCAGGTGCTAGCCTTATACAAAAGTGACAACAAAGTTTATTTTTTTACCATTTCCCTTTTGTTTCAAAGCACACGAATCTTGATTCTACTGCCACTAACTGCAAGACTTTAGAAATACATCGAAATATCGGTGGTTTTAGCCTAATGCGCACATGTATTCAGATGTGAATGAGAATACTCGTCTTGTCAGCCTTATTAACATAACAGTTGGCTGTTTTGTTCGCATTGTTCATATATCCACAACCGCTTTCTAACCTTCTTAACATGGTATTAAAAAGTAATATTACTATTCGGTACTTAGCAGTATGGTGTTTATTACAAACGTTGGAATAGCATATACTCCTCTTGGTTCCTGATTGTCGATCACGCTATCAACGTGCAACTGACATCAATCGACTGAGTGCTGTCCATCCCTGTGAACTCTTCAGGAGAGTTTGTTCCTCACAATTGCGACTCTTTAGTCTTTCGAAACGCTGTGGAACATGAAATTATAATGCGTTTGTGATCGACATCTACGGTTGACATCAGCCGAAGGAGGCCAACGAGAATTCGGTTCATATTTATGTTAAGCCAAACAATACGACATGGGTATTAAGAGTTTACGTGTTATGAACGGCGTTCAATGTAATGGGTTGCGCACATCACCCAAACTTCAACACCACAAATAGTCTCTAGATGTTTCAATCCATCATCCATCCGAAACAGTAAGTTTAGAATTAGTGAGCTTCGAAGCAGTGAAACGTTCTGAACGATATTATAATTTGAAGCCACTGATTGTACAGAAAATCCAAATGATTTTTTCAAGTCTTGTAGAGACAGTGATCCAATGCACGCGTCCATTTATTAAAAACTGGCTGAAACGGTCGACAAAATGAGCCAGATTGCTATTGATTCTCAACTATTTATGGGTGGAACTAATTTAAGCTGATCATTTTTCTCGACTCATCTTCAACTCATCTGCTACGTCATTATTGCGCTCGTTAGACATATCCCTGCCATCTAAATCAAAATACTTTTGCAAAAAATTGTTTTTAATGAGAATAGTGTATCTCGGTTGCATTTTCCAAAACGATTAATGGTAGAATGCGGATGTATTGACAAGCATGAGCCTGCTACGCGTTCTTAACATTTAATAATAAAAACAGGGATATCTAAACTAGAAACTATTCCCTTGGACTCGGGTTGTGAGCAATTGATAGACGGCTGCTCTGTTAGTTTGAGCACAAACACGCATCCCGTGATGAATACTGCCGCCAGCTTGTTCCGTCCACAGGTCACTCGGACAACCTGTCTGGCACAACCACGGATGATTGATACATCAATTAATATGTTGAATTCGTTCAATAGACGTTGAAATTAAATTGAAACATTTGAGCAACACTGCGGGTAGATAAAGTGCATGTGATACCGTTGCTACCTTGGTGACCAGAGCAATCAATTGTTTGACCTGCTTTCGCTGAATCGATCAACTTGGCTGCTGATGTGCAATATTATCAAAAAGCGAACGGTATAGATCAGACGTAAATAATCTCTCGTACGGAAACAATCACGTTGAATTATAACTTCGATTGAATCGTTGAAAATATATTGCAATAACAAGGGTATGTTGTAAATTTTTTTAGCAATCGCACGTAAGCCTTGATATCGTTGTAGATTTATACGTATATGTATAGGCATATGCATATATACAGTTATATAGTGTTGACCATACTGCTTATTAAATATTCCTCCGTTATATATATATATATATATACTGCACTAGAAGAGAGGAATATTTAATAAGCAGTATGCTCAACACTATATAACTGTATATAACAAACCAGTTGTTTTAAAAGGATGAACACAAATAGTGATGCAAAATTCATGAAGTTTCGCAACAGAAATAAAGTCCCTCTTAGTTTATATGATGCAAATGCTTAAGCGATCAGTGAATAAGCCTAGTAAGATACTTTAAACAATACCAGTGAAAACTGCGGAGTCCTATTTTGCATACCTCACGGCAAACGATGATTTAAGTTAAGTGAAATGCGTTTAGGCAAGCATAAACTACTGTGAAAACGTTTATTCAGGAATTTTACTTTCAGGAAAATTAACACGAAATTAAATGAGCATACGAACTTTCGTATGTACACCAGTGCTTAATGTGAGGTGATACCTTAGTAGATTCAATAATTATGGTACAGTAGGCTGACACACTAACCAGAAAAATTACGTTAAAAATGCTATCTTCAGATATAAACAAAACTGGAATTAATTCAACGGAGGTTTTCAAGCTTACCTTGTTCGATATCCATCCACGGTTTCAATACATTTGGTTCCTGGCAATACAGTCTCTACCTGATGAGTGCATACATCATGAAACCGGTCATGAAAAATGAGTGTGTAACGGAAATTTTAGGATGAATTATCTACACACGGAACCGGTGCATGTAAGTTTAGCCGGTAGAAATGCAAGCATTGAGATAGATTGGGCGTCATAATTATTTTTAGATGCTTGTTAATGCACCTAGTGAATCAAGTGACCTCGATCGAGATTAAAAGATACAAAAGCGTCTACAGGTTACACGGGATTATATCCAATAAATGTGAATTTATCATGATATCGTATGCAGATCTTAGTAATGTAAGCACCTATCAAAATGTGAGTATCGATACGTTAAATCGATATTGGAGAAACTATTGTTACTTTATACTCTCACTCATGCTCAACGGAAACCACAAATAAGCCGCTAAATTTGCTATAAATTATATAAATGCTGTTATAAGTATTTATGACGTTTTTTGAGATTCAATCGTTTTTCAAATGTTCGCGAGCGATCAACTATTTACGTAACACTAACGATCACATAGGAATTACATCGGTAAAATCCGTTGAAGTGCAGCAAAAAACTTAGTATACGCAAAAACGAAAGATACGCTCCAATGAAAAGCGTGTAAGCCAATCAACGATAGACGAACTTTAGAGTGCGTGCGCTCTATCTACTCCTTCCAAAGTGTGTCCTCGCTTCGATTTCCCAAAGCTAGACACGCGGCCTTGTGTTTTCGGTGGCCAACACTCTACCCCGTTGTGTCAATGGTTGTAAGAAGTTTTGCTCGAGTAAAGACAACAGCAGCGTTCAACCACAAGTGCTCAATTATGGGGCGGTAAGCATTTCGATTGGAATGAATGATGGGTGATATTTGTGGGTATGTATACCGATGATGTTTGTTAATACATACCTAAGTAAATGCACACCGCAATGGGTAGCGACATGAAATCACCCCTTTCCAAAGTGGTTCAAACCATGATCAAAAGGAGTAGCTTTTGATTGATTGATCGCACGAGACACCTGTCCAAACGGAAAGAAGTTGGGGAGGTTGAAGGCCAAATAAACCAAGCTCCCGGAACTGTTTGCCCTCGTTCGCTGCACGATAGCACCCAGATTAGCTAAACGATCGAATCATAAGACTGAACTTAACGTGGATTTAACAAACGGATCGATGGAGCCAGAATTTTCGATCACATCTTTATTGAAGCAAGGTGAACATTCAAAACAGAGCAACATTGAAACAAGTGATCAATACACTTGGATTGCATCGGTAGAAACCAAAGCCGGTTCGAATGTTACAGGTAATAGTTATCTAATTCACTGAAATTCAAATAGTTTAATGTTCATTGTCATTTTGTCTGATCGAAAATCAAACTCGATTTTAAACGTCAATCTGTCGAACTAGGCGATATTTATTGATAATTTTATTCGGTATAAATTACTCGGCATTCAAATGGATCTCTCTATTACAATCTGAGTCTGTTTTTTCGATTAGGTAGTATTTCATTTTTGCAGTAGATTAATACACAGTTTACTTAGTGTGGAAAAAATAGTAGACCTCAAACGCTATTCTACAAAAAACGAGTTTGTAGTCTCAATTTCATTGTTTACGTCTCTTCGAGTGGCGGATTTAGAGTATATTAAACACTTTATGGATTGTTGTACAAGGTCAATCGATTTCTGGCGATGAATTTCTAATACCACATAACAATGCTCAGTTCACTTATCTGTCTGTAGGTGTGTGGCCTCTCAGACTTTTTCCGCATTCTAGCATCGCGATGGACAATTGAAATTCAAATTTACCTTGAGCTTTATTCTCCTTTAAGTGCTTCGAAATAATAAGCATATATTTGTCTTCGAAGTCTTGATATTCAAAGTTATTATCAGCAGTTCCAATTGTAAAATACTCACAAATGTTTACCAGTTGATAATTTGGAACTCACCATGCATAAATGATAATAAACGGAGATACTGTGGTGCGCACATCCCCATCTTTTACTTTCTATATTCAACTTTGAAACTAATAATTCCATCGGAATATATCTGCATCTCGATATGCAATACGTTAACACTAAATTGAAGTCTTTATAGCAAAAAATATGGAATGTTTCGGAATCATTAAATAACTGACTGACTGACTCCGCATTAAAATACTGTCGATGCCTCGATTTCGCTATCTTCTCTATATAAAGGAAAAAATAAAAGAAATAGTTTCAACTGCATTAGGATAAATATATTGCGGTGCTCACATCCCCATCGACCAACATTCATCTGTCCTTTATAAGCGCATCATAAAAGTACAGCGTACAAGTATAAAGTTGTTCATTAGGTCGACGGTGCGTATGTACATTCATGCCTTGCTTCTGTATTGAACCGGTGACACCATGTTGAAATGCCTTGCGAACGGTACCAAGTCTCATGCGACAAGACGCCCATCTCATTGTTATTAATTCCTTTTTATATCACTCTGGGCATGTGAAATATGTCAATAATAGGCCAAACGCACATTTTTTTGACTGAGCTGAAATTTGACGGAATACAGGCTCGTACTATCATACGTATGAAGATCTACATAACAACATTTAGTTGAAAATTACATCTTCAGACTGCTTTCAATCAGAATAAAACCAAACATTGACAATCATTTTCTTAATGCTCTGATTTGTATCCACAAAATTAAAGGATTTATTGATAGACCTGTGAATACAAGGCTTTTGGTTTTGGTATATGTTTTGCGGTTGAAATTTTACAATCAATTCTTGCAAATATATTTAAGAAAGTGCGAAAGTATTTATGTATATTGTTGTTCATATCCAACGCACTCCATCGATTTAAAAATAAGGTAATCAACTTTTTGATTCAAATGTTTTTAATTCGAAGTTTAGTAACGCGTTTTATATGAAGCACAGTGTGCTCAAGTTAAGCTAATTATCACAATGTACCTCCAACAACACATATTAGGGAGAAAATTTTCAAGTCACATTCTCGTTTTGTTATAACAGGTAGCGATTCTGACGTCACAAACGTTACACGAAATCTTCAATTACACCCTGCACCGATTGAATCCACAGAATCTGTATCAACCAGTTCAATGAATGATCAAAATTTATTATCAATGTACGAAATGTTTCGCTCGTTTGCCGACTACAACTCCACTGTAAGCCCGTCAGCTTTGCTAAGAAGTCTGCCGAATACGGGCGAAGTGGATCGGAATCAAATGCTTGTACTTGCCAGCATGTTAATGAAAAAGTTGCCGCGAGATGACTTACCGAATCCGAAAACATCAATTTGGAATCAGATTTATTCTACCCTGAAAGTTGTTGAACCAAAATTTCAAGCAGAATGTAAAAGACATCAATCTATGCAAAATGAACGATTTGTAGCACAGAAAACTCCGAATAGATTTGAAATGCATAGCACGAACAACCATGCCACTGAAGGGGTTTCGAGCGAACGTCTCAGAAACTCCGGCAATAATATATCTTGGCAAGGAAAGTCTTCAACGGAGAAAAATGAATGTGAGAAGCTCCACGGCACATATGTAAGTGAACAAGAAAGTAGCGTCTTAGTGAATTCAAAGACTGAATCTAATAAAGAAAAAGAAGGAAATCATGTATATTGGGAATTGCCAGGCGACGCCACATTGGAAAAAAGTGAGTACAGTTGCCGCGAAATGTGCATTGGTTAAATAATATTATTTATATTATAAAATTTGATTGTCAGCTGTTTTACAAACAATACTGCAGTTCGTATTGTAAACAAATCATTTTCCCAATTCTCAAATTTTGAAGGCAATAACATGGTTTCATATCGCATGTTATATGAGCAAAATGTGATTGTGGTAATCGGGTTTCACCTACTGTACACTGATTCGGAAAGTCATACAAATGCCAAAATAGAATTATCCATAGTTTTATGCATTTCGATCACACAACCCACGGCTGGGTTCACTGTTACGATCTGGATCCGCATAGTTTGAAACAGTGAACAAATGGTAAATAATGTTTGGACTTGTTAACCACTGTTGGATAAGGCTGGTACGATTAAGATGTTCAGTCGTATGTGCTCACACATGCGAAAATTGGGTTAAATCCATAAGCCGAAAGCGAAATTATGCTCATCACCCTATAACTGATTTGAAACACACTACTGC